>CABFOW010000057.1:308105-404953 GCA_902141385.1 Timema californicum
ATCGGGTGGTTCAGAAACTGAACATTAGATACATTGAGGTTTTTTTTTTCAATTAACTGTTATGATAATATTGCACTGAGGGTGGTTCAAGATAGCAATATTGTCTTCTAATGTCAGTTTTCGACATCATAATAACTCCAATCCCTCCCCCCCTTGCAGCCTCATATTTGTCCCTACCATTAGTGTGTGTGTGTGTGTGTGTGAGGGGATTCTATATGTCGTGCTCAGGGAATAGCTAGTCTTGTGAAGATGTATGTATCCCCAATCTTGTATGCACTACAGCTTCTTACTCCCCCTTCTACACCCTCCCTCTACGTCCCTCCATCCCCTTTAACTTGTCATATCAATAACCATAGAGTGTCTGGGCGGGCCGGATATAGTATGAGGGGCGCAGATTTGCATAATACGTCAAGCACTTCTAGCAGACTAGATCTTGGGGGAAGCGTCGTGCATGTCACAAATCATCCTTCAAGAGGTTTTTATCCTGTGTGTGTGTGTGTGTGTGTGTGTGTGTGTGGAGTAATCAAGGGTTTATCTTGAAATATACAAGCTTCTGGTAATCTGGCAAAGATCTTCTATTTATGAGTGGGCACCTAAGGCGGGAGTGTAAGGAAAGCGAGATAAGGGCAGTGCTTTTGAAATTTTTATATCAAAACATTTTTTGGTCAATATAAATCAAATATATATTCAGTAGAAAAATAGAGTTTAATTATATTCACATGGTGGCCTCAAATTTTTTTGAATATCTGGTTAGATATTAAAAAGCTGTTGATATCACCATATTAAGAAAATTATAATCTATGTTTCTGCTGGAACAATTTTTTATTTATTTTGCCCAAAAAATGTTTTACTATAAAAACTGAAAAAAAAATGCCTTTATTAATGCTCCATACACTCTCACCCTAAGACACATTGATTACATTAAAATCTACGTCTGTAGCAACTATTTATTTATTCATGCAATCAATGGCAGGTAGAATGTGATTTTGCGGGCAATTATAATTTAAAGTGATTGTCATTTGTTAAATCAAGATTATGTTGACTACAAAGTAGGGTTGCAATGTGAGAGTTAACTAGATAATAACCATTATATTTTATTAACAATCCACTAAAATGTGAGTTGATATCGTTATAAATAATTTAATTAGTTTTTATGGATTCATATTTGTTAAACATGTTTAGTTACACGTATATATGCCTGTATCACTCACTGAGTTTTAAAAATAGCACAACTTTTCACAATTATTGTTCATGACTAATACAGTACTACACAATATATATTAAATTAAACCAGACATAATAAGCTTAGTAGGTTTAAAACAAATGTTTTATTTAAAACTTATTTTCCATAACAAGCATTACTCACAAACAATTGTTTTGGAGTAGAGTTTTTTCTATATAATATAAATTAACTTGAGTATATCTTAAACGATACAAAATTAAATTATGATATATATATATATATATATATATATTAACATTATATGCTGATTTAGCTTATTTGGCTTATTTAAATAAGCTTTAGTGTTATTTTAAAAACAGATGGATACTTTATATGCTAAATAGCATGATTACTATTTAATTTATATATATATTTAAATTTTATAGGCATTATTTTGTAATTTATCAATAAAACTTTACGTTGCACAACTTACACGTAACACCCATTAAATTTAACTTCCACTAAAGACAAGGGATATTCAGAGATTAAGCAAAAAAATCATACAGTTGTAGGGGTGACAAAAAAATTATTTTAACTTAATGAATTTGAAATCTGCAACTCTAATCAATGACGGCGTTACGAGACTTAAAAAAGTTGCCACTGTATGCACCTTGAGTGTAGGCAACAAATTTATCTTCACTGCATAACCATCGGAGTGTGGGGTAAATTATGATTAACAACGGGCATTGAATTGCCTGACTACACATACCCGTAAGGGATTGCTGATTCCTTCAAAAATATTGTTGTTTTGAGTATCGTGCTGCATGTGTTGTCTACCCCCCAGATGCATACACTGGCAACTTTGATGTCTCGTAGCACCGACCTCGGTTCCATTACGTGGTAATACTTATCTAGCCTCGCCTTACGGCCTACATAATATTTTGCCTGAAGATGTGAATATCCCTATGTATAGATAGATATGTATGTATATATGTGTATATATATGTATTTCTATTTTTCAGGCTCAAAATCCAAGTCAAGGTACTTAGGACAGCACTTCAATTGAATTTCGAAATACTCATTTTACCTTTGTTTTTCACCAGTTTAGAACCAATAAACTTTAACTAGACCTAGTTTCGAGCCATCCAGTTCTTCAAATATGTCTTAGAGGCAAATTATAATGCATATATTTATCGTTCTTGGTTACATTTGATTGGCTTAAAGTGTATGCCCTTAGTTTTAATGATAAGTAGTTATTTAAAGAAAAATTAACACATATATCCATTGAACCTGAATTGATTTGTAGTTGATTCTATTTTTTTTAAAAGGTAAGTACACACATGGTTAAAGGTACTTGATTTACTTTCAGTGACAAAATGTTCTATGGCATCACTCTAGTGTTAGACTGGCCTTCTGATAATGGAGATATCGAGGTTCAAATCCCAGTCGAATCTACTGAAGGTGGTTATTCCCAAATGGTTCTCTACTCTGCTTCCGCACAAATGCATGTAGAATAACTATGAAATGATTCCTTTCTCATCCCTACCCAATTAGTGTAATTATCATATATGCGTATAACCTGAATAGGTAGTATGACATGGTGATCAAAAAAGTATCGTTTTCGTATGGTTTGGTCTCCCATTGATGGGAATGTTGGTGATTGATTCCCGTCAAGCAGTAATGAGGCGATTTTTTCCTAAAAGTTTTCTCACTTTCTTACATATAAATGCAGGTACACGTCCACTAAATTATATCTTCCTCATCCGTATTTAATTAGTGTACATTTATGAATAGCCAGGGAAGGTATTAAGACGTTCAAAAAGTACAACAACAAAAAATACTGCCCGCTTGTTTTAATATTTAAAGCTATTGGCGCTAGGTTGGAAACTCTTATAGAGACATACCTGCGTAAATTGAGATGGAAGGTGATGAGAGATTAAGGTCAACATTTTTACCATTTTTAATTTTTATAGCTCGTTAATTTAATTAAAAGAATACTTCAGTATATACGTTTAGTTTATTGGCTGCTTATAATAGTCTTAACAGTTTTTGAATATCTATAGGGAACATATTGATATCTGAAAATAATTTGTTTAAATTATGAGAAAATGTATTTTTTAAATTATGTTATGCCCACATGACAGTCTGAAGTATTTACTGAATAAATATTCTATTTATTTGATCTAAAATTATTTTTGTAATAAAATTGTTAAAAAATAAAACTTTATTCAAGCTCTCTTCCCCTTAGTCTTTTAAGAAGGTAAAAATCTTCACACTGATACATTTCTTATAGAAATTACATTAAGACACTTTAAAAACGAAATAAATAATCATCAAATAACTTTAAATACTATTTTTGGACCTAAAACACAAATTAATAAATTTGTTTGAGGAATTATAGATATAATCTCCCATCCACCGTCTTCATTTTAATCACAAAATTGCAATTGTTTTCCTAATAATCTACTAAAATAATCTAACTTTACGTTCCTAAATATATCAATAAATATATCATTTATTCAAATTAAAATGTAATATATTGTACGGTTGGGACATTTTAACTTAATTTTGACGTAAAACCCATTTTTTTAAATAAAATACTTGATACAGTATTTATAATGCGAGACATCTGAACGCCTGCAACAGGCCTAAATGCCCCAAAAGGCTTCTTCCGTTGAGATAGTATGGAAAGGAATGCGAATTAAGATGAATATTTTTGTGGTTTTTATGAGAAATAAAATTTGACCAAAATAAATAGAATAATGCTACAATAGATATATTGGTTTAATTCTCTTCCCATTGTAATACCATTCATTTATGTAAATATATGGCATAAGCTTGACCTGAATTTTAAACTTCAACTAAAAGTTTTTCTTCAAATGCCACTATGCAAATGACAAATATTAAATAATAGTTACATTTCTAAAGGATAAACACACTCGTGCTAAGAGATCAGAATCCACTCTACAGATGTCTATTCCCACGCATAGCTCTCAAATATACACGTGTTCTCTTACTGCCTTGGCATCGAAGGCTTGGAATAAATTGGATAACTCGACTCACCACCTGGCATCCAAAATTGTGGTCACACAATATATATTGTCAAACAAGCTAAACTGAGTTGATGATACTTGAGCTGTGTAAATGAGAATGAAAATTGTTTTCTAATTATATTTCCCTTCAATTTTATATTTATTTACTATCTCTATTAAAATGTGTTCGTATTTCAATAAATGTAATATTATATGTTGTTTTTAAACTCTGGATAAGTGGAAGAAAAGGTTAACGCCTTAACTTCGCTAGATAAATAAAGGCTATTATTATTGTTATTATTATTACTATTATTACTATTATCGTTATTATTTTAAGCTAGCTAAATATATGTACTGGATATATATATATGTTAACAGTGGCTTTATTTTACAACCATTTTGTTTACATCACCATGGAAAACCTGACTTGTGTATAAATATAATATATCGATGAATAAAATATTTATCTACTAGCAATCCAGCACGGCTATGCCCGTGACCCACTGTGGTATAAGAATTATATAAGCGTCCCCCCNGGTTTCCGATTTCATTTTGAAACGTTATCTCTGAAACGTAATTCTAAACCAGATCAAAATTATTTTCTCCAAAAATTTATTTAAAATAGCCTAATTAAAAATTTAAAAATCTGGCTTCGAGGTGAATTTGGATTACCTTCCGTCAACCTATGTCAACAATTTCAGATCTCTGCGTGCCGTAGATTTGGCTGGGCATTGCGCACACACACACACACACACGCGCGCGCGCACACACACACACACACACAGACAAACATTCCCTTTCATTACTATAAATAGTTAGAAATAAAGACTCAATTATTACTCAAGTGATAGCGTGCAATATATATAGAACTGGGAAAGGAGTCATTTTAATGTTCTCGTCGTGGTGGGGAGGGTAAATAAATTTGTTTTGCTCAGATAATTAACCACCAAAATCCCAAACTTTATGGAAAGTTGATAGTATTTGACGACAAAATTTTAACAACGGAGTCAAGGAAGCCTTATTATATAGAATATTTTCCCAGTAAAATGTTTTGAATACATTTGAGAGATATAATCAGTAGCCATCGCTACAACAATACACTAGTTTTATTTATTTTGGCCAGAATTTTGTTATTATTATTATTATTATTATTATTATTATGTATTCTGTCTTATAACAGGTCAATTCTTTTTATCAGTAAATTTATACCGCCAATGTGGCCTGAACTCTGCCTCCTCTTTCATATCCCTGATTTTTTTTCTTTCCTTCAAATCATTCATTATTTTAATCCTCATCTTTCTAAGCTCCTCTTTACCTCAACTTCTCCCTCTATGACGTCATGCAGAAGACAGTTCCTCCTAAGGATGTGTCTGATCCAGTTTACTTTGTACCGAAGAATCACATTTAATAGGGTTTTCTTTCCACCCACTCTTATTAGGACTTCTACATTTGTCAGCCTGTCTGTTCACCTGACCTTCTCAAGTCTTTTTCAGCCCCACATTTCAAAGCTGTCCAACTATTTGTTTTATAAAATGATATATTTATTTTCCATCTTTCTAAGATTGCTCTATAAACTCTAAAATAAATACTTACTTTAACTCGCGTTCCCTTTCACCGCACCTGAAAAAGAAGTCACAGTCGTAGCGAAAATAAGTTCCAACAGTTTGTAACAACGTTCTTCTAAAAATACCTTAAACCAATCATACTTGTATCACTCTTCCTCCACGAATCAGGAAACGTGTTCCCATTGCAGTTTGTTATTTGCGGGAATAGACACCAATGATTTCCATGTGGAGATGTTCACCGACTGCCGTAAAGCCAAATTTCATTACAGGCTTTTCTGATGTGTTCCTTTGAACGCCCCTTTTCCCCTACTTTTTTTTTCTAGCCTCCCTCTCTTTCCCCCAATATTTTCTATGTTCTCCTTCCTTTCATATTTTCTCAGATAAAATGATGAGGAGATGGAAGGCTTATGCTCGATTAAGATTGTTACTACTACACTGGTTTGTTACAGTTCAATTTTCATAGAAAGAACCTAATCTGACAGCTAGAATATCTACTAGTTCTTCTATCACTTATTAATACGTTAGGTCATGTTATCTGCAGCTATACATTTTTATAGTCATTATCATTACCTATAAAATAATAATAATAATAAAATGTTTTCAATACTCACCACATCAAGGTTTTTTTAAGCCTTTTTACGTGAATAGGAGTGTACAAACACTACGTATGATTCCACTCACATACTGCCTTAGTTTTTCTTGTAAGTAGGATGTATGAAAACATTTATAAACATTTTAATATACATGAAAGTAGCAGTGTTGCATAAAAGATTGTTATTTAAATATAAAATAATAATAATAATAATAATAATAATAATAATAATATATCAGTCTCGTGTATTGTCTGATTTGCCGGTGACATGGAGTTCACTTGTTAAATTCCGATTGGGTATTTTTTTGTTGGTTTTTAGTACCACGTCCTACTACCTGTTCAGGTTATAAGAATATGTGCTAATTATGCTAAGGAGTAAGTTATGAGGATGGTTGAATTTAGAGGAAGTGTACTAAAGTTTCGGTGGAGGAAGAGTTGAAAACTAATTTAGAATAAAAACTCAGTACACCCGATTGAGATTCCCTGTCATCAGCAGTCTAGTCTAACACGAGAGTGACGCCTTATAATATGCGGCCATCGAAGCAGGTCCAAAATGAGTGTAATTACAATTTTTTCCCCCTAAATGGTTACCCAGGTTTCTTCATGTAGGTTGAGTTGAGTTTACTTTAAAATTATACCATTTCAACCACAGTGGGAATATTTTGATTAGTCCGGATGCGTGGAAAGACAACAATAATTTAAATGTACACATCAATTCCACAACAATTTGTATTAGATGTATTCCTTTAAATTAACAGATTTAAAATGTTATTTCAATATACATAAATTTTCATCTTATGTTACAGTGTTTTTTTAATAAATATTCGTCAAAAATTATATATTAAAGATTCGTTTGTTTTGTAATCACTGTTACTGGATTATGAACGCAATCACCAACATGGTAAAATCAAATTCTTTCGGTGAAAAGGTTGAATTGAACAAGATAAGCAAGGCTCTGATTTAACTTGACCATTTGGCATTTCATCTGACTGTATGTCCACATATTTTTTCCGTGATAACTATCAAATGCGTGGTCCAGACAATGTTAGAATGATCAAGTCTCATAGATTATGGTGGGCAGGACATGCAGCGTGAATGGAATATTCTAGAACCTTGTTAAGGATATTGACTAGCAAACCCTATGGGAAGAGATCATTGGGAAGACCTAGACGCAGATAAGAATGGACCTGAAAGAAATAAGCTGTAATAAGGTGGACTGGATAGAATTGACTCAAGATAGAGAAAGGGTGTAATGAGGTGGACTGGTTAGAACAATCTCAAGATAGGGAAAGGGTGTAATGAGATTAACTTTATAGAACTAGTTCAAGATAGGGATAGGATGTAATGAGATTAACTTTATAAAACTAGTTCAATATAGGGTTAGGGTGTAATGAGATTAACTTTATAGAACTAGTTCAAGATAGAGATAGGGTGTAATGAGGTGGACTGGATATAACTAGCTCAAGATAGGGATAGGGTATAATGAGGTGGACTGGATATAACTAGATCAAGATAGGGATAGGGTATAATGAGGTATACTGCAAAGGAATTGCTCAAGATAAGGATCGTACGTAAAGTGGTGCACTGGATAAAACTTGATCTAGATTGATATGGGGTGTAATGAAGTGGACTGGATAGAACAGGATAGAAATAGCTCAAGATAAGGATAGGGTGTAATGAGATGAACTGGTTAGAACTAGCTCAAGACAAGGATATGACGTAAAGTGATGCACTGGATAAAACTAGCTCAAGATAAGGATAGGACGTAATGAGGTGGACTCGATAGTACTATCTCAAGATAGGGATAGGTGGCATACTTTTGTAAGTACGGCAATGGACTTTATAGCTCCTAATGGTATAGTGTAAGCAAGTAACTAAAATTATGATAAGTCAAAGCATTTTTAAAATTTAAAATAAACTTATTTAGAACCAATACACAATAATAAATTGT
Source organism: Timema californicum (assembly GCA_902141385.1). Classification (NCBI taxonomy): domain Eukaryota; kingdom Metazoa; phylum Arthropoda; class Insecta; order Phasmatodea; family Timematidae; genus Timema; species Timema californicum. Next base: position 316,408 of record CABFOW010000057.1, read on the forward strand.
AATATAACACTATTATCAGTAGACCAATCAATAAGTTTTTGTTAGGGACGGGACAGAACTGGTTTTAGTGTAGATATTTTTTGGTAAGGCAGATTGAGGCGATGGCTTATTTTGTATTAAAATAAAAATTTAATTGGTGGAACAGAGGGACTGTCATTTGGGGAATGTTACTGAATTTCTAAAGTTTGAAAGAGGACTCAAAATTGAATCAAAATGAATAATCGCAACTCAATTCGCTTGACTAAGCTCGAATTTAATGCTTAATCAATTATATGTGCTGCAATATTAAAGTAAGCTCCTTATTTTCTGAGTATTTTTATATAAACTTTTTGGGTGACCTGGTGGTCTATAGGTAAGGTATCAGACTTCTGTGCTGGCGGCCGGGGTTCAATCTTCGGTCCCGGTACAGATTTCTCTGATTACCAAACCCTTCCTTCACCTCTGACAAGAAGTGTACGAATCACGACTTGTGAATGTGGGGAATACCAGGCCTCCACCGTGGTTCGGATTCCACGTTAAACTGTAGGTCCTCCATTTCATCTCACAAATCACCATACCATTACACATTAGCGTAGGTGCGTACAACCCAAACGGGTAGTAAGACGCGGTGCTAATAATAATAATCATAATAATATATAAACCTTTGCTTGAAAATGGCGTAGACAAATTTAAGCAGTAAATTAGATATATTGATAGAAATTTAAACTAATCCTAGGAAATATTTTACTAATTAGATATTCTATTTAATTACTTTTGTTTTACGATATATATAATCCCAACTAAGCTATAAAAGCAATATTTCCTTTTCAATGTCAAAAAAATATTTAGTTGGTGTAAAACCGAAAGCATTTACTTTCTGAACAATTAATAAGATCATTTCAATTATTACAAATGAATTTAATCTAAGACTGATTAATTATTCCAAAACATAAGTGGAAACAAAGTTTATGAAATATAACAGAAAATAAAATACTGGTGTTTTAATTTCATCGTTTACCAGCTTATTATATTGATAAAATAATTTAAGTTTAAGACTTGTTATTGTAAATGTCAAAATATTCAGTAGCATTACCGGAAGGTAAATTATTCCTCTAAGCCCAAATTTAATTTTAAATAATGTAATTAATTTGGTAAATCGTAAATAAAGTTGCTATCCGACCTAAGAGCTATGCGGGAGAAAATGTATCATTTTTGTTCTATACATGTCTTCTTCAACATCCTACTAATATTTTAGTATTGTACTTTACTCAATAATAACAAAATATTTGAAAAATCTTTACTTGTTTTTCAAAATGTGCTGCTTTCAATTAGTTTATAGTAACTATTATAGTATCTAGGTTGAGAGTAAAAAATATTTAAGTGTAATTTACTGATAACTGATATTTTCAAATTTTGTTTTTAATTAAATTAAACATACTTTCTCCTATGTATATTTATAGATAAACTTTTATTTGAGAAAATCTGTTATTAGTTAACTACCACTATATAATTTTTCCCAAGCAATAGGCCGATCAGTATTTTTCATAAATGTATGAAACACTTTTCAACTGAACCAAATTGTTATAACCACTAAACAACTTTTTTTTAAATTAGTATAACACTCTTAATGTTAGGACAAGCAATAAAATCACTATTTCGCCTTGAGGTATGACCATATAACACCAAAATGACAAGTTTAAACTAAATCTATCTTATCACTACGGCTTATCCATGAGTACAAATAGATAGACACACAGAACCAAAAGATCTGCCTATTTTCTTTTTATTTAGGGATCAGATAAAAAGTCAAGATTCTTCATAATCTGGAATTCTAAATTGGTCACGATTACAATAATTTATTTATATGATAAATTAAATTCTAAAATAGAATCATCACCTTACGATACAAAAAATTTATCTATCTTCACTATTTAATCCATCCCACGTGTAAAAAAAACGTGTACAAATTTTAGCGTTGAGTGGATACTAAAACGAAGTGAGAAGAGAATTTAACAAGAAACATAAGTTTGAAAAGAGATCGGTAAGCAAATGAAGTTCGGGTGCAATTTGGCTGGCCACAGGGTCGAGCCGCTCCGAGCGGTAGAAGTGAAGAAGTATCTATGTGACGTCACAAGTAGCTTACATCTCACGCTCTCCTCGACCGGAGTCTTGGCCTTGAATTAGTCTTAGAGCCGTGTGTAACTGTCAGACCAAATGTGGATTTATTTTCTCTATGTTAGATTACATAAACCGAGACGCGTTACGGAAGGAAGGCAGAAGCTATTGCAAAAAAAAAAGAGGGGGAGGGGGCATAGACTTTCCTTTAACCCCTCAAACCCTACCTCATCCCATCTCCCCCATAAGTCGTTTGGTTCAGTATCCTCGACCCCTATTCCACCCCTCACCCCCTCGCCCACCAATTCCGGAGGCCTTGACTCCGGGAGCCAATAAATACTCCGGCAAGCAAGTAAAGCAGCAGGAAGGGATAGCTTCTCTTCTTCCTTGGACCAAAGAGGGAGAGCTAGAAGCGGTGGAGTTATATTGGGAGCTGTTCTTTCCTTCTCTTTCTATCTCGGCGGTGTTGCCTGCTCTGCGGAAAACGCTACCTGCCTGGCGGAGGGTCACTCGCGCGGTTACCTTGCTCTAACTCTGGACAAGAGGTAGGAGGACCCAGTTTGATTCCCAGGTTCCCTTCCGTTAATTAGAAAACTCACTTTACGCTCCTCCTTACATCTCCATAAAAACAGAGTCTTCAACTACCTCTAATTGAACATATGAATGGTACAAAAGAAAAGAAAGGAAAGTCCAATTGCAGCTCAAAATTGAGTTAGACAATCATGATAGCACGAGAACTATTTGGTGCACTTTAGGTTATTGTTAACTAGCATTCCCACACAGCGCTGCCCGTGACCTACTGTGATATAAAAATTATATAGAGACCCTCCCCCTTTTCCCCCATGGTTCCCGATTTAATTTTGAAACATTATCTCTGAAACGTAATTATAAGCCAGATTAAAATAGTTTCTTCAAAAAATTGTTAAAATAGCCTAATAAAAAGAAAATTAAAAATTTGGCTTCGGGGTGCATTCGGACCCCCTGCCGTCCACCTATGTTAAAAGTTTCAGATCTTAGCGTGCCGTAGTTTTGGCTGAGCATCGCACACAATCAAGCACACATACAGGCAAACTCTTCCTTTTATTATTATAGAAAGAGGGAAATGTCATATTTAAATCAATTAAAAAATATATTACATTAGTTGTGGACGCTATGGGTTTTGAAAGTTGCTGTAGTGGACCCTGCCTGTACTATTCATATCAAATTAAAACAAAGTTATCTGCATCTATAGGCACGCAACAAAATATCAGTTTCATCTGTTCTGGATTTCCGGTGACGATGAGGTCGGGGTTTGAATCTCATCTGATTGCACTGAGGGTAGTTTTACTAAATGGTTACCCATTCTCCCTACACGCAAGTACCTTAACATTTTCTCTACATTATAACTTATTCATCCCTACCATATTAGCGTAATTTAAATGCGTATATTCTAGATGGGTGATAAGATGCAGTGGGGAAAAAAAAGTGGTTACGTGGCAACCCATTCCTTCCTCGATTTAGTTTCAAAGAAACTTTTTTTTTTCCTAGCGCCGCGTCTTAGTACTCATTTGCGTTGTATATACTATTTATTATTATTATTATTATTATTATTATCACCGCGTCTTACTAATCGTTCGGGTTATACGCACTTACGCTAATATGTAATGGTAGGGTGATTGTGAGATGAAATGAAGGACCTACAGTTTAACGTGGAAATCTGAACCACGGTGGGGACCTGGCATTCCTCACATTCACAAGATGTCTTGTCAGAGGTGAAGGAAGGGTTTAGTAGTCAGATAAATGTATGCGGGGACCGAGGATTGAACCCTGGCCGCCAGCACAGAAGTCTGACACCTTACCCCTAGACCACCAGGTCACATTTATATACTATTTACTATTTACGCTAATGGTTTTAAGGGTTAAGAAGGTTATATTTAAATAAAGTGTACACGAGTTTGTGTGAAGGGAGAGTGGAAAACAATTTTGTAAAAATCTCAGTACACCCGACCGAGATTGGAACCTAGATCTCCTCGTCATCGGCAGCCTAGTCAACTGTGAGGGTAGCGCGTTAGACTAAGGGGCTACCGAAGAGGGTTTGAAGTTTACTTATTTAAAATTTGATATATTTTGGTTCGGTGACAGGTTGTGTCTAAACGAATTAACTATTTTTAAATATACCTATTTTCTTACTCATGACTATTTGCAGCAACAAGGTTGTGTGTTAAAACAACAGGTGTTGTACTACATTGTTTCTGGCACCATGTCCTACCACCCGTTCTAGCAATGTGCAATATTCTAAGTTAAGCTCATTCTTATGCGATACATGTGATAACCTTACCCTTTTAAGTGCTTGAATAAAAGTCTCTCAAAAAAATGATACAAGCAAACATGTTTGGAGAAAAGAAACACATTCTTGTATGACATCTCTCTGTGAAATATCGCCCTTCGATGAATTATATTGTTAGGTTTATATGTTATACGACTCTCTTTTATATGTAGCTTTATATTCGAATATAAGTGTTTATGTTGAGACAAATTTATAGTTTTAAGTCAAATTAATATTTTACGTGCTCTAAGATTATACGCTTATACATCAAAATTATTAATAATTACAAATAAAAATTAACCTAGATTTTTACAGTATTTTACTACTGCATGAATTATCGCTGGTTTTCAAAGAATGTAAAACTAATTTTGTACAAACAATCGTTTAACCGGTTGTTCTCTATTGTTGGGAAACATGGTGCCTTAACTTAGATGAAGAATTGAAATTTAGAGTGCCCGATAACAAGGAAATAGGTAACCTGGTGGTCTAGCGGTAAGGTGTTAGACTTTTGTACTGGTGGTCCGGGGTTCAATCCTCGGTACCGGCACAAATTAATTTGATTTCCAAACCTTTCCTTCACCTCCGACAAGACGTGTATTAATCACAACTTGTAAATGTGGGGAGTGCCAGGCCTCCACCGTGGTTCGGATCCCACGTTAAACTGTAGTTCCTCCATTTAATCACACAATCACCCTACCATTATACATTAGCGTAAGTGTGTATAACCCAAACGGATAGTAAGACGTGGTGCTAATAATAATAATAATAATAATAATAATAATAATAATAATAATAATAATAACAACAACAAGGAAATATTTGGTCCTAAAAGGGACAAAGATACTGGGTAGGGGAGGACGTTAAATAATGATGAGTTACACACCTTGAACTCATCACAGGACATCGTTAAGGTAGTCAAATCTCGCATATTATGGTGGAAAGGACATTATGCGTGAATGGAAGAATCTAGAACTATGCTCAGGGCGTTGGGTAGCAAACCCAATGAGTAAAGACCATTGGGAAGATCTAAACACAGATGGGAGGATAATATTAGAATGGACCTGAAAGAGAGAGGGTTTAATGAGGTGGGCTAGCTCAAGATAGAGATAGGTGGTGTACTGTTGAAAGTGTGGCAATGGACGTTCGAGCTCCTAATTCATAGAGTAAGTAAGGTATTATTAAAACTACGGCTTAATCTGAGGTAAACTTTAACATACATATTAAAATATAAACATATACATATAAATAACAACTTTGATCCCTAACCCACAGTCTGTGGCAAGTCAAGTTATTGAAAAAGTTTCCTTGTAATTCAAAATTAAATTTGCTATATATTTAAACCTTTATTTTTGTCCTTTACTTTTAACATCACTTCTCTAAGCTACAGTACACTTTTCAGAAACATTTAAATAAATTACTAGATTTAATTTCACGTAACTGCGTATAACCCGAACGGGTAGTAAGACGCGGTGCTAATAATAATAATAATAATAATAATAATTTCACGTATTCGTCGTTCGTGCTATGTAATCTTCAGTTGTCATAGTTGTTATATAGTATCAATAATCCCACCCATAAAATGGCTCAAATTTTATAGTAAAACTAGCTGACTCAGCAAACGTAATTATTAAGTAATTTCTAGTTATTAATAAAATAGGAATGATTAATAGTTAATATGAGAGTTACACTGAGATAGCAAAATAATAATTGTCAACGTTACTACTACACTTGATGCATAAACAATAATGATGGCCGACCTGGGATGAAAAATGATTAAATTACTAAAATGGCTATTAAAATATAGGGGTTGGTGATAAAAGGGTAAAAATTTAGGGTTGTATGTATTTTTAATGCGACATAATAAAAAAAATAAAGATATTTAAAAAATGTCTAAAAATTATAGAAAAATGTTAAGGGTGGACAACCCTTATCACTAAGGGGTATGAAAAATAGTTTGGCCGATTCTCAGACCTACTCAATATGCTCACAAAATTTCATGAGAATCGGTCAAGCCGTTTCGGAGGAGTACGGGAACGAACATTGTGACACGAGAATTTTATATATAAGGTGTTATTAATGTATGCCACAAAAAATATTTCTGTAATGTTTTAAAGGCTCTTTATATTAAAATCGGACTCTACTTCTCTTCGTTTTTACACCAAATCCGAAAATGAGTGTAATGATCTATTCGGTCAGTCAATATTTGACTCCTTGTCAAGTCAAACTGTCAACACACATCGATCGCGACTAACAATCTACAACCCCGTTTCATTTTCCAACGCAACCTCTAGTAACGATCCCAACAGAAGATACGTTCTATTCCCCCAACACACACACACCCCTCTCAAGCAAATATGGTATCGATCAAGTCTACAAGATATCCTCTCAAGATTTGCATCCACCTCCTCTACTAGCTCACCTCTAGTCTTTCCAGGAAGAGGAGGGGGAAGAAGAAGTAGTAGCTATTTCATTTATCGGCCGTGTGAGCCATCCACGCTCTCCGCTTTACCGGCCATCCTAGCATGTTTTATTGGATCGCTTGATATTGCGATAGGAGCAGCCCGCAGAGACGTCCAATATCTGAAGAGTTGTGTCTTCCGCAAGTCGGGAGGAAGGGGTGAAAGGGACGTATTAAGGGAAATTTCCTGTGGAAAGAGTTTCAGAGGAACGTTCAAAGTTGTTTTCAATATTGTTTTAAGAATTTACTACTTTTTACTAAAAATAAAATTACCAAAGATTAAATATTTGTAATATATAATAAAATTAAGGGTGTGTATATTGATCCTTAGTTTATTTGAATATATCTTAGATATTTAAAACATTTAAATAGGAAACATTTAATTATAACCCGAAATTGCTTTAAATAAATAGAAGCCTGATAATTTTGTTTCTCTAAATTATTGAGCTATTTATGATATCATAGATTTTTAAATTTCTGACAGCTTTAATTTTATATAATAGGATATTTTTTACATAACTTGTAATCTGATTATTTGGATAAAACCGAAAAATATAATTAAGAAATATTGTATTTTTATTAATATTTGAGTTATTTAGGAATTATTACTAAGTAAATACATTCAAATCAGATAACTTAATTTTTTAAATGCATTTGTGACATAAATTGGATTATTTATAGAACACTAAATTAAAATAAATTATATGCATTGTGCCTTTATTATTCTGGAAATATGGGTAGTGTAAATTTTTAGAAGGAGTGTACCCGCAGTTGCGTGGGGGAGGAATAGGAAGCCATAGAGCAAAAACCACCCTTTGTACACCCGGCTGGAATTCAAGCCCTGATCTCCACGTTACCGGCGATCCAGTCCAGTTTGAAAGTGAAGCGTTATTTTTATTTTCTATCTAAACAAGAATTAACTTTGGAATAATGTAAGCTGTGCCGAGGAAACTTTCTAGAAAGGTCTTCAAATGCACTTTGTGTGACATCAAAGACATAAAAGTCACAAGCTCATTCCTCACAAAATAATACAAACAGTCAAAATATGAAGTAACTCCCCATGGAAAATACAGAAAGAAAACAAATAGTTAATGTCTTACATATTAAAACTTCCTCTTTGAAACTTGTTTGTGATGTTTAATTTTTAATTTGTATTTTCACCTTTGTTTCGGCTGTTTTGTTTTAAGTCTATTGAAGTAGAAATATTTACAAAAGTAAACTGTCTATAATCTAGAAGGGATATGAAAATTTTCAAGAATTATAAATACCTAATGATGTATTGATATTTTTGTCATGTCCAGAGCCCAAACTGTTATGCTAACATTGAATGAGGAGTTATTAGAATAATAGAAGAAAGTTGGGAATAATTTGAATCGACAAATTAACTGGGTAAATAATGATTAGTAAAAATAGTTGAAGTTGATGTTTATTCCAGAGTGACTCAATAATAAGTCAGTTTGAATAAGGAAAAATAAAAGTGTATAAACAAAATTGATTAAAATTTGAGAAAGAGTTAGTCCACTATAGAATATGGCACAAAGTTTTTTTTAAAAAAAGCCTAATAAAATGGATAATTAGTTAAAGGTTATACATTTTAAGTCAAAAGTATGATAATATAATGATATTATTAAATTGCAACTCAAAGGTAAATAAAATATATAAATATTAAAACTGTATTAACCTTCCAATAATCAAATAACTAGCTAGCTAAATGCAAATGAATGTAGTTTTAGTAGAGAAGTTAATTGGCAACTGTAAGAGATAAGTGAAATATATTAGGCCAAAGACTAGTGTAAGTAGGCATTAAAAGGATATTTAACAAAATCTAATGTAATTAAAATTAAAATTAAAATTAAATTGTCAATTGGTAAAAATCAGAATAAAATATGGATATTATTACTGTTTCCAGCCTATGGCCTGGGTCAGGTTTTATTCAAGCCATAATATATGTTCCACTACCAGCGTTCTAGGCTTGTCGTAGCACCGTATACCTTATAATCTTGCTTAAGGCACAACATCCAGTCCCAGGCATTAGTTTATCACTGTGAAAGGGTAAGTCCACATTTCACCAATGAGAAATTGTTCGGTCATGTTGGGAATCAAACCCGGGACCCTTAGACCAGCAGATAGACATGCTACCGACTGAGCTAAGGTGTCGGATTCCATATACAATATTATTATTGTTATTATTACCCCCGCGTCTCACTACCTGTTAGCTGTATGTTATTAATTCATGATTATGTAAGAAAAAGTATCGATATATTAACGACTATTCTAGTGAATATTTAAACATACGTAGGTATTATACTATTTTCAATAGAGTATAAGTTGAAATTTAATAATATAAACGTGTTTTTAAGATACGATAATTTGTGAAAATACTTATAAAATTCCAAGATGGTTAAGCCCTTATAGACAATATGAATTTGCTGAAGAAGATATTTGGTCCAAAAAAGAATGAAGAAACTTGGAGGTGGATGGGGTTACATACTGATGAGTGACATCCCCTTAAATCATCGCAATATATTGTTAGGCTAATCAAATCTTGCAGAATACGGTGTTCAAGACTTTCAACACAAATGGAATAATCTATAACCTGTTCAACTGACTGGCAAGCTCAATGAGAAAATACCATTGGTAGAAGCTTGACGCAGATGGGAGGACAGTATTAGAATGAACCTGAAAGAGATAATGTGTAATGAGGTGGACTGGGTGGAACTAGCACAATAGAGGGATAGGGTGTAGTGAAGTGGACTGGATAGAACTAGCTCAATATAAGGACAGGGTGTAGTGAAGTGGACTGGATAGAACTAGCTCAATATAAGTATAGAGTGAAGTGAAGTGGACTGGATAGAACTAGCTCAATATAAGAATAGGGTGTAGTGAAGTGGACAGGATAGAACCAGCTCAATATAAGAATAGGGTGTAGTGAAGTGGACAGGATAGAACTAGCTCAATATAAGGACAGGGTGTAGTGAAGTGGACTGGATAGAACTAGCTCAATATAAGGACAGGGTGTAGTGAAGTGGACTGGATAGAACTAGCTCAATATAAGGATAGGGTGTAGTGAAGTGGACTGGATAGAACTAGCTCAATATAAGGACAGGGTGTAGTGAAGTGGACTGGATAGAACTAGCTCAATATAAGGATAGGGTGTAGTGAAGTGGACTGGATAGAACTAGCTCAATATAAGGATAGGGTGTAGTGAAGTGGACTGGATAGAACTAGCTCAATATAAGGATAGGGTGTAGTGAAGTGGACTGGATAGAACTAGCTCAATATAAGGATAGGGTGTAGTGAAGTGGACTGGATAGAACTAGCTCAATATAAGGATAGGGTGTAGTGAAGTGGACTGGATAGAACTAGCTCAATATAAGGATAGGGTGTAGTGAAGTGGACTGGATAGAACTAGCTCAATATAAGGATAGGGTGTAGTGAAGTGGACTGGATAGAACTAGCTCAATATAAGGATAGGGTGTAGTGAAGTGGACTGGATAGAACTAGCTCAATATAAGGATAGGGTGTAGTGAAGTGGACTGGATAGAACTAGCTCAATATAAGGATAGGGTGTAGTGAAGTGGACTGGATAGAACTAGCTCAATATAAGGATAGGGTGTAGTGAAGTGGACTGGATAGAACTAGCTCAATATAAGGATAGGGTGTAGTGAAGTGGACTGGATAGAACTAGCTCAATATAAGGATAGGGTGTAGTGAAGTGGACTGGATAGAACTAGCTCAATATAAGGATAGGGTGTAGTGAAGTGGACTGGATAGAACTAGCTCAATATAAGGATAGGGTGTAGTGAAGTGGACTGGATAGAACTAGCTCAATATAAGGATAGGGTGTAGTGAAGTGGACTGGATAGAACTAGCTCAATATAAGGATAGGGTGTAGTGAAGTGGACTGGATAGAACTAGCTCAATATAAGGATAGGGTGTAGTGAAGTGGACTGGATAGAACTAGCTCAATATAAGGATAGGGTGTAGTGAAGTGGACTGGATAGAACTAGCTCAATATAAGGATAGGGTGTAGTGAAGTGGACTGGATAGAACTAGCTCAATATAAGGATAGGGTGTAGTGAAGTGGACTGGATAGAACTAGCTCAATATAAGGATAGGGTGTAGTGAAGTGGACTGGATAGAACTAGCTCAATATAAGGATAGGGTGTAGTGAAGTGGACTGGATAGAACTAGCTCAATATAAGGATAGGGTGTAGTGAAGTGGACTGGATAGAACTAGCTAAATATAAGGATAGAGTTAAGTGAAGGGGACTGGATAGAACTAGCTCAATATAAGGATAGGGTGTAGTGAAGTGGACTGGATAGAACTAGCTCAATATAAGGATAGGATGTAGTGAAGTGGACTGGATAGTACTAGTTCAATAGAGGGATAGAGTGTAGGGAAGTGGACTGGATAGAACTAGCTCAATATAAGGATAGGGTGTAGTGAAGTGGACTGGATAGAACTAGTTCAATCGAGGGATAGAGTGTAGTGAAGTTGACTGAATAGAACTAGCTCAATATAAGGATAGGGTGTAGTGAAGTGGACTGGATAGAACTAGTTCAATAGAGGGATAGAGTGTAGTGAAGTGGACTGGATAGAACTAGTTCAATAGAGGGATAGAGTGAAGTGATGTGGACTGGATAGAACTAGCTCAATATAAGGATAGAGTAAAGTGAAGTGGACTGGATAGAACTAGCTCAATATAAGGATAGAGTGAAGTGAAGGGGACTGGATAGAACTAGCTCAATATAAGGATAGAGTGAAGTGAAGGGGACTGGATAGAACTAGCTCAATATAAGGATAGGGTGTATTGAAGTGGACTGGATAGAACTAGTTCAATATAAGGACAGGGTGTAGTGAAGTGGACTGGATAGAACTAGCTCAATATAAGGATAGGGTGTAGTGAAGTGGACTGGATAGAACTAGCTCAATAGAGGGATAGGCTGTAATGAAGGGGGCTGGATATAACTATCTCAATATAAGGATAGGGTATAGTGAAGTGGACTGGATAGAACTAGCTAAATATAAGGATAGAGTAAAGTGAAGTGGACTGGATAGAACTAGCTCAATATAAGGATAGAGTGAATTGAAGGGGACTGGATAGAACTAGCTCAATATAAGGATAGGGTGTAGTGAAGTGGACTGGATAGAACTAGCTCATTATAAGGATAGGGTGTAGTGAAGTGGACTGGATAGATCTAGCTAAATATAAGGATAGAGTGAAGTGAAGTGGACTGGATAGAACTAGCTAAATATAAGGATAGAGTGAAGTGAAGTGGACCGGATAGAACTAGCTCAACATAAGGATAGGGTGTAGTGAAGTGGACTGGATAGAACTAGCTCAATAGAGGGATAGGCTGTAATGAAGGGGGCTGGATATAACTATCTCAATTTAGGGATTGGTGGCGTACATTTGTAAGTGCAGCAATGAAATTTCGTGTTTATAACGCCGAAGAGTAGGCAAGTAAGTATCCTAATATTGGATGAAAACACACTGATAAATTAATTATTTAATCAACTTATAATATAAAATTGGAAGATTTTAAAATATTCTCACCCCTGTTTTACATCCATCTGTACAAGAGAACCAAATTGACTTTTCCTTCAGAATTCTTGTGCTTTATTTAGTAAACTTTAGTCTTTTTCTTTGAGCCCACTAATAATACATGCTGGATGAAACAGCTAATTGAGTTGTCGTTTTGGGATCCACACATTCGCAAGAGTTGCTTAATAATTTCAAACTAGGCAATAAAATATGCAACCATCTTGTGGAAGAGAAGGAAGGGGAGAGGGTTGGGCTTGGCCAACACCTACAAACACCCCAAAGATGTTAGAAAAAAGAAGAAGAAAGAAACCTGGTTTTCCTTCTTTTTTCTTTTTCACTTTTTTTTTACTCGACTTTTTATCTGGTATTAAGGGGCCTAGGACTTAGCCATCAAGTAAGGAAAGAGAAAGATAGTACCAGAGTCCGTACATAATTTAAATTTACTTTTAACGCCCTGTACGTTAACGCGTGCACACGAAGCTCGTCAAATTTTATAACGTTCTCTCAACGGGAAGGTAAAAAAGTTGGGGGTCTCCTTTGAAATAGTGGGGAAAAGGGGGAAAATAAGGCGATGCATTTCTTGCTGAGCAAACTTCTATCTTATATATTTATCAGAGCTATAGTTCCTACAAGAGTTTATTTAGGAAACAAAAACTCCAAAGCGCTTTTACTTGTGAAAATACAAACATTATTTACTATATTTTTAGATTTATTTGAATATTGTTTAAACATATTTATCTTGTTTTATTAATATAATTAATATCAAGGTTATTATTATTAATATTATTACTATTCAATATTTAAGTATTGTGTATTTAGTATTTATTATAATTATTAAATTTTACTATTGATATAATGAATTAATATATAGGTTTTAAAACATGTAATAAACATTTAACTTTATTAATGAAAATAATCTATTTAATTTTTATAAATTATTTAGTTTTAAATCCTAAGCTCAATTTATTTTTAATATCTGTAGTTTATTCATTTAATGGTAGACATGTATATCAGCTTTGCAATAAACACTAGTGTTTTTTAATACTTAAACTAATATTTTGGAATAGCATACCAATATTATTTGTTTATGTTGCATTAATATATATATAGTTTGCTGACATATGTCTTGTAAACTAATTTAGCCTATATATAGCTAAAGTTATTATCTTGGACAAAGATAATAATTTATTCGAAAAATGTTAAAATAATTGTAGCAAAATGTTATTAATGGGTGAGATCCAAATTAATATTTCACCAATCAATTTTTATTAAAAGTAAAAAAAAGATTATTTTGATTATATACGTGTTAAATCGCACACTAATCTACCGTGTGTAGGGTAGTAATACTTTTCTTTAAATTTAGTGTTTTTAAATATATTTATAATATACAAAGAAGTTATAAATACGTTGGCCTAAAAATAAAAATTTAAGTTATCTTAACTAAAGCGAGCGTGTAGCCCGAGCGGCTAAATAAATTAATAAAAAATAAAAATTTAAAGCGGGTGACTCAAAAATAGATCTTAGAAATCACTTTCATTATTTTTCGGATGTTAAAGTAGAAAATGACAATTATATGATACAAAACCACTTGTTTAAAAACATCTCAAACTTTGTGACTGGACAATGTATTTTAAAATACGATATATAAACTAAAGTTTGATAAACAAACTGATATACATAAAATATAGACACAAATCCTCTAAATATTAACAACATCGCATCCAGAATTAACCATGTTTCCTTTTGCTCGGATTCATATAACGATCTCTTACTCGCCCTTCCATCCGCTAAATGTGAGATAATAATAGATTAAAATAATATTAAATACATATTAGCGAAGCGTTCAATTAGAAATAAAAATATATTAATATTTATTAACATCTGACCTTTGGAAATAGCGGGAAAATTACAATTACATATATTTATACATTTTGTTCGTGTCTTCGGTAATTGAAACCGAAACACTCTGTTTAGTAGACAAAGTATCTACCGGTAATTGAAAATATCGGATTAACAATATTTTATAGCATCTAGTCTTATTCAACCCGTTCTGGTTATTTGCAGATGTACTAATTATGCTAATAAGTTTGGGATGATAAAGGTTAAATTTATAGAAATTGTACCCGTAGTTGCGTGGAGGGGTAAGGGAGAACCATTTAGGAAAAACTACCTTCAGTACACCTGACCGGGATTCAAAACCGAATCCCTCCCTCATCACCAATCCAATCTATTGCGTGAGTGATTCCTTAGACCATTCTATCATTGAAGTGGGCTATTAGCTAAATTATGTTCTTGTTTTCACCTGATGGGTATATTCTGTGATAGCATTGTGTGTGTAGATATCTACCATAATAATATTTAAAACCATTAAAAATAGTTAAAAAACAAAAAATTAATCTTACATTTAAATATGTTGACCTTAAGATCTAGGGTACAAATTAAACCTGAGAAGTATATTTTATAAATTAGTCCAAAGAAAAATAAAAGAACATCACGTGTTCTGGTCTGCTAACAACAATTTTATAAAGTTGATTACACTAGAAGAAAGTAATAGAAAATCAGAAGGTTCGGAAAAGATGCCCGACATTCACAAGTTGGTTTTCTAGGAAATTCCAAGTAAAAGCAATCGTTATTTGGCGCCACAATGTCTGTGCCTTTTCCTTCAGACACGTAGCTAGCAGAACTGTCATCAACATTTACCACGCTACCTTCCTTCCCGCCTGTCTACATGTCTAAAAATTGGGAGCAGCACCAAAATCAGTCTCGGAGAAACATCAAATATTCATTAAACTCTTGTCGCAAAGTAAAGAAACGAGCTATGCTTTGCGAGGCGCGGTTTTTTCCCTTCTTGAAATATCTTTTGTTTTTAATACTGCAGAGTGGGAGGTTTGCTGGATAAAATTTGACTAAATAACCCTTTTCATATAGGTCCCTTACGTTAAAACACATTTTCCTAGTAGGAAATTCAAAGTGAATTACTTTGAAGTCTAAGTAATTGTCGATAACCTTCATTTAAAACATATATGGGGTTAAGTTTAAAAACTGTCGCCCTGTAAGAAATTATTTTAATAACATTTCTTTATAAAATTACGTTTAAAAATAGTTCTGAGGTTATTAAAATAGCAATATAATCACTCACGATACTAAATATACATTTTAATTTGAATAGTAAATAGGAGTATTTCCCCAACGAGTAGAAACCAGAAAGACGTCATGACAAAATAAACTTGAAAAGTTTTTGTTTTTAAGTGGTGCACTTGTTTGAATCGTTTTACAATTTAATTTTTAACAATCAGTTTTACTCATTTTATTATAAATAGTATAATATATTTTTTACCAAGTGGTATTTTAAAATGTTCGACTTGTATATTATTCCAAATGTCATTAGAAAGTAATTTACATTACCATACAAACAACACAAAAAGTTAATTTATAATATATTATTTAATATTTTTTTTACATATTTATAAAAGTTGGGCGCAGACCAATACTGGTTTTGTCTATTTGGATGTATTATTTCAGTTAATTCAGAACTTCTTTAATCATATGAAATTATGTTTTTGATACAAGTGCCAGGATCGGGATTCGAACACTAGACGTTTAGTTGAAACACTATACAAATGATGCCCAAGTAAAAGGTTCAAGAGCCAGAACACTGGTCCTAGAACATTTTTCAAACACATCAATCCAGTTTTTTTTAAATGAAGCAACATTAACTTCCTCTCATTAAATTATAAAAGTAAAAGCAATTAATCTTAGAATTAAACAAAGTGACTTAGTAAAAAAGCAACGGATTTTCTGTTCAAGAGTATCAATTTAAAAAACATTGGTTATACTGTATAAGCCTAGTTTCCATGTGTTTGTTTGGCCCACCCACTGTCTAAGAATATAAAACGAAGCCCTTAGCTAACTTTAAGTTGGACAGCCCTGTACTAGCATAAAAATGGTTGGGCCACTGTTCTTCAAATATATTGATGTATATTTTATCTAAGATAATTTATATATGACTGTAAACATAATTTAAATACATTAATAATATTAATTCATGTATAACACAAACTGATACGTGATGGTTATCTACGGGAGCAGTCCTGACAGCCAAATAAAATTGAAATAAGACAACCTTGTCATGTGCATCAAACCCGGGATCTTTGGCTTTTCGCATCAATACTCTACCACTGAGCCATCCTGGTTCATCTCGTAATGTGAAAGATAACCTTGAATACAAGATAACCAGGGTGGCTCAGTGGTAGAACATTGGCATAGCCAGAGATTTCGGGTTCGATATTCGTGTCCAGGCTGTCATTTTTCAATCAATTAAGAATATTGTTTTTTAAGTTATAAACAAAATTTACAATTCCAATAAAATCCATTGATGGAGAATTTTTCAAAAAATAAATTTTCCTTCATCATTTTAAGGGGTTTTTGGTGCGTTTCTTATTAATTTTCATTATATTTTAATATACTGACTCGTTAATAATTAATAACCCATGGTTTAAACGTTTAAATTAAAGATATAATTTCCTAAAATAAATGTTTATTTGATTATAGGCTCTCATTTCAATCTGTTAACGATGTTGGGTAAAGGCTACACATGGAACTTGCCGGTCACCTTAGCTCAGTCGGTAGTGTGTTTGACTACTGAGATATGGGTTATGTGCTCGATTCCCGACATGGTTGGAAAAATAAACTTCTGAAATTTAGGCTTCCCCTTTCACATTTATTCCATGGGCCTTAGTTGGCTGTTGTGTTTGTTCTATATTTAGGTTAGGATCCGTGTGCTAATAATCTGTCGGTTCAGAAAGTGCATGTTAAATACCTCAAATAATAACAATAATAGTAGTAATAATAATACAAGTAGAATTGATTAAAGCATTCCAAGGAGCCGTATAAAAAACTAGATTTTGTGTTGTTTGAGTGCTAGTGTAATATACATTTATTTTTAGAGGTGAAATATGCCATTTAAGAGCCCGTCTCACCATTCAAATAAGACCTATCTTAGGAAGGTAATAAAGCTTAAACTAGACATTGCGTCATGGGACGGTTTATATAGGTATTCAACTTAAGAAAATAGTTAAATTGATACAAATAAAACCGTGCTATTATATTTTTTTAAACGTTTTTATAGCACCGTGTCTTACAACCAGTTCAAGATATACGCATATATGATAATTACTCTAATGGGGTAGGGTTAAAGAAGAAATCATTTCAGAGGTAGTCAACCCGCATTTGCGTGGAAGAAGAGTGGAAAACCATTTGATGATAAACTACCCTCAGTTGACGCAACCGGGATTCAAGCCACAATCTCTCCGCCTTCAGAAAGCCAGTTTAACCCGAGAGTGATGTCTTAGACTATTCCGTCACTGAGGCGGGTTTAAAAAAATTGAAATTTTTATTTAGCACCACGTATTACTTACTACCTGTTCGGGTTATACACATATGTACTAATAACACAAATGTGTTAGAGTTTAGTAAGATTTTATTTAGAGGACGTGCACCCGAATTTGCGTGGAGTTTTATTTAGGAGAAACATCCTCAGTGAACCCGGCAGGGATCAAATCTAAATATCCCCGTCTTTGGCATTCTATTCTATTCCAAGAATAGCGCCTTAGACCATGTGGCTACCGAAGGGGGTCATAATTATTTTTAAATGAACAAACATTTTATGCTGATCCCGGTTTTACAGTTGTTACTGTCTCTCTGTCTGTCTCTCTCTGTCTCTCTCTCTGTCTGTCTCTCTGTATGTCTCTCTGTCCGTCTCTCTGTCTGTCTCTGTCTGAAAAATTCACTCCCATGCTGCGATGTCAAGTTCAAACGTAGTCTCGTATTTATCTTCCCGGTTAATCGGCCGTGAGTGTGCTGTCACATGACCAAGAAATTACGTTACAGTGGTGGTGAGTTTTAGTGGTGATTTAGGCTACGGACGGTAAAACTACACTTATCTTACCCTAGCCCTCAAACATAATAATTCCTCTCTTTTCTTGTATACCGCCTCAAATATTTGTTTACGTGTTCTTATCTCACGGAATCCATCTTCAAAATAGTCATCCTTAGCTCATCTTGAGGAAGCACCGTAACTCCCAAGGGCTACCATGACAGTTGACAGCTCACAAAAGTCAAACAAGTAAAAATTGAAAACAAATGCAAGCAAAATATCTCATATGCATACAGTTTTTTTTGAGGTGTCTACCATTGTGTTGTTTTTTACACATATTAGAAAAAAGTGAACACAAACAAACAAAAAAAACAATTCTCTACAAGAAATAGGAAATACAAGGAAAAAAGGGCGCAGAGATCTGTAGTTTCTTGTCGTATGTTTTCTAACCTTCATCTCCCTTGACACGAAGCTTGGTCTCTAGGGTCTCTAGCCCCTTTCCTCCCCTCCTTCAGTCTCGCTGTGTGCAGCCTCCAAGGTGCATTAGGGAAATTATTATGCGTCTCGGTGCCTTTTTTTTTTGCAAGCTTGAGGAATGTGAAGGCGGGTGGCAGATATGAGAGTGTTTGGAATATCTTCTGCAGCGTATGTTTGGGTAACTGAGACCCGCCATTTCTTTCCATAGGCATCCCCTTCTCCCGTTGTCATGGCATGTTCCGTTTCTTCAGTCGTTGAGAGACCTGCTCAACTCTTTTATTGGTGAAGGGGGTGGAGGGCTGGGTGGGCGGGCGGAGTCGTAACTGTAGGACAACGCGCGTACACTAGTTTGCGTTCTTATCACAGAAGTATAGTTGGATCGATGTAAGAATTACGTTTTTACAGCACATACCGAATCATTGTAGGCCTCTAGTCTAATTCAGATAAGAAGAAACAATTGTAAACATTTAAGAAGATTTGATTAAACACTTATCATCTAGTAGCATATATCTAGTCATGGAATCTTAAGCTGTCAATTTCGATATATATATATACTAGACCCTTCCCCCTGCCCCCCTCCCCACATTATTATTTTCAACACACATATTTAAGAATCATCATAGACTCTACCATAAAATATGAGTGACTATCGACATTGTTATGAGGAATAAATTAAATTTTCAAAAGAAATATATTTCAAAATAAAATATATCCTATGTTACTCGATGATAATGTAGCTTTATATTGGTGAAAGAATTCTTAAAATAGGTCCAGTAGTTTTTGAATTTATCCATTACAAACAAAAAAACAAATATTTCCTCTTTATAATATTAGAGTATATATATAAGCAATAACTATAAAACACCATAAAAAAATAGTTAGGCCTATATGCTATCAATTTTTTTCGCAACATATATGATTGCATTTTCTAAAAATGCCTTCCTGACAGAATTTTTTTAGTGATAAACTAACATTGAGAACATGCTTCAGAGTTTGAATAATTTGAAACTAGCTATGCGCATACACTGCTTATGATAAATTATTGGAATAAATAACCATTCCAATCTTTAAAATAATAGGATGTCACCGTTTATTAGTAAAATTAACTATAAGTATTTTCTTTAAATCGAACTTTTATTTTATTTTGTAACCATTTACTTACTGCTAATACTATTCTAACCAATTGTTTGTAGTCAATTTTAATTATTTAACAATAGATTAAAAAAACATGTTTCACGAATTATTTAAAATATCATGTTGGTGTTGAAACGTCCCACCTGGTTTACTCTCCAGTTCGAAACACCCCCCTTAACTCCATAGCCAAATTCCTACACTTTTATGGAAGTTCAATAATGTATTATTCTGCACTAATCGCACCCCAGAACCCAAGGATTTCATACACGATAAGAAATATAACTATATTATTTCATAAACCCATAGAATATATTTTTTTTGAAGGATTGAATTAGATTGATGACTTTTGTTTTTGATGATGGGACTACTGTCAACAAAGTAGCAGGATGAGAATATATAGATTTGCCTTATTTTATTTATATCTGTCTAGGTATGATGATATCTAGTTTAAAAATATATCTAGGACAGGAAAGATCGAAACACATAAGCGGCGAAAATACTCCATTTTCGTGAATAGTGTCGTAATATGTCATAGATGAACTAGGTTATTGGACTAAGACTACTTATAATCCCTTCTTGGATATGTCGTGGATGAACTAGACTATTGGACTAAGACTACTTATAATATCTTCTTTGAGATGTAGTGGATGAACTAGACTATTGGACTAGGTTTACTTATAATCCCTTATTTGAGATGTCATAGAGGAACTCGGTTATGCACTGGGACTATCTGAGGCTCAATAGAGGAACTCGACGCGTCCATCACTGNACTATTGGACTAGGATTACTTATAATCCCTTCTTTGAAATTTCGTGGATGAACTAGGCTATTGGGCTAGGAATACTTATAATTCCTTCTTTGAGATGTCGTGGATGAGCTAAACTATTGGACTAGGATTACTTATAATCCCTTATTTGAGATGTCGTTAATGAGCTAAACTATTGGACTAGGATTACTTATAATCCCTTCTTTGAAATATCGTGGATGAACTAGGCTATTGGGCTAGGAATACTTATAATCCCTTCTTTGAAATATCGTGGATGAACTAGACTATTGGACTAGGAACACTTATAATACCTTCTTTTATATGTCGTGGATGAACTAGAATATTGGACTAGGACTACTTATAATCCCTTTTTGGATATGTCGTGGATGAGCTAGACTATTGGACTAGGACTAATTATAATTCCTTCTTTTAGATGTTGTGGATGAACTAGAATATTGGACTAGGACTACTTATAATCCCTTCTTGGATATGTCGTGGATGAGCTAGACTATTGGACTAGGACTAATTATAATTCCTTCTTTGAGATGTCGTGGATGAGCTAAACTATTGGACTAGGATTACTTATAATCCCTTATTTGAGATGTCGTAACTATTGGACTAGGATTACTTATAATCCCTTCTTTGAAATTTCGTGGATGAACTAGGCTATTGGGCTAGGAATACTTATAATCCCTTCTTTGAAATATCGTGGATGAACTAGGCTCTTGGGCTAGGAATACTTATAATACCTTCTTTAAAATGTCGTGGATGAACTAGACTATTGGACTAGGATTACTTATAATCCCTTCTTTGAAATATCGTGGATGAACTAGGCTATTGGGCTAAGAATACTTATAATCCCCTCTTTGAAATATCGTGGATGAACTAGGCTATTGGGCTAGGAATACTTATAATCCCTTCTTTGAAATATCGTGGATGAGCTAAACTATTGGACTAGGTTTACTTATAATCCCTTCTTTGAAATATCGTGGATGAACTAGGCTATTGGGCTAGAACTAATTATAGTTCCTTCTTTGAAATATCGTGGATGAACTAGACTATTGGACTTGGATTACTTATAATCCCTTCTTGGATATGTCGTGGATGAACTAGACTATTGGACTAAGACTACTTATAATATCTTCTTTGAGATGTAGTGGATGAACTAGACTATTGGACTAGGTTTACTTATAATCCCTTATTTGAGATGTCATAGAGGAACTCGGTTATGCACTGGGACTATCTGAGGCTCAATAGAGGAACTCGACGCGTCCATCACTGGTGGCTATACAATCTGAGACGTCACTTACGCAATAGGCTGATTGGCCGGTGATGGGCCGGCAAAGGTTCAAATCATCCTGGGGCACTGAGAGTAGATTTTCAATTGTGACTTAACAATTTGGAATTACTTTTATCTCTTTATCTTCCACAGCTAATTCGGCTAATTCTCCTCTAGCTTGACCTGCCTATGTCAAACCCTTAAGATCAAGTATTTCATAGCCTTTGTGTCAAAATCCCTAATCGAAAAGATCATTTGTATCTAACATTCCAAAATGTACTCAAACTGTACACAATGTAAACTGCAGAGCACTTAACTTGACTTACGAATATATGCAAAATGTAATATAGTATTCTGATTTGTTTACAGAACGGCTTCCTGCTTGAATGAGATATTTACATATTTACACAAATGTGGCAGGGCTGAGAAAAATAGTCTTTATAAAAAATGTATCCATAGTTTCATGAAATGAAAGTGATAAACCACATAGGAAGAAACATTGTCAATACATCTAAACCGGATTCGAATCCCAAACTTCCACATCATTGGTTATTCAGTCGGCTACAAGAGTAATGCCTTAAAACGTACGACCACCAAAGATGCTCAACTTTCAATAGCCTTCATCAGCCAGCCTTTTAGTCTAGCGGTCAGAGTTCCTGGCTGATAATCTTGACATCCCGGTTTCAATTCCCGGTGGTACCATAGGTGCTTTTCCCGAAGAGATAGTGTTCCTATGGTCACCACGATCTGTTTAATTAGGTATAGGCTAGGTTTAAGACTTCTACTAGCGCTAGATAATCATAATTATCATCACATCATCTCAGTGGGTCAACTTAGCCGCAAATACATGGTGCCTTAACCTCAAACGATGGTTACATGTCCACCATTGCCAGTAGGAATATCTAGGTGAAACAAATTTTAGTGGCATACGCTTAAAAATCTTTTAAAGAAACTTATCAATGATTCTTCGTGTTAAAGCGTGGTCTAGTTTGTCGGTGATTGAGAGTTTTGGATTCAAATCTTGACCGAGTGTATTTAGGTGCATTTTTCCTTAATTTCTGCCAAATCTACCTTCACCTAAATGCTATTACATTTTCTTTATATTATCCTATATAATTTCCTACCCTATTAGTTAAAATGAACAGCTAGCCCGGATGGGTAGTAAGTAAGACGTGGTGCACATAACTTATTTATTATTTAGCCTCTTCTTACTATTTGTTCGGGCTATACGCATAATACATATATTATAATACTATAATGGGATAGGGATAAGGAAGCATTTTAGAGGTAAACTACTTGCATTTGCGTTGAAATATAGTTGGAAACCATTTAGGAAAAACCGCCCTCAATAAACCCAACCAGAATTCGAACCCAAATCTCTCCGCTATAAACAGGCCAGTCTAACACTTTAAATATAAGTTTTTGGATAGAGTATTGAATACATACCTCAAATTCGAAGTCCAATCCAAAGGGTTTAACATTATTATTATTATTATTTAGCACCGCGTCTTACTACCCGTTCGGGTTATACGCTTTAAGTACTAATTACGCTAATGGATTAGGAATCAGGAAGGTTTAATTAGAGGAAGTGAACCCGCATTTGCGTGGAAGGAGAGTGGAAAACAATTTAGGAAAAACCACCCCCAGTTCACCCGACCAAGATTCGAACCTCGATCTACCCGTCCTCGGCACTAGAGCTCAACACGACAAGCGCGTTAGCCAACTACGCCACCGAGGCGGGTTTTAACATTATTGTTGAGTAGATAACTGATTGTCCCTGCGTTAATTAATTCAAGTTATGGCACTTTTAAAAATTATGAATTTAATCTAGCAGCTATAAGGTATTAGGTAAGTGTCCGTCAAAGCTTCACCACTTAAATAATAATTCCCGTGGAAACATTTTGCATGTGTACTATCCATAAAACCAACTGAACTGTAAAATGATAAATTAGCTCTGCCCTACTTCTCGTAGCTTTAAGAATCTTTATCTACCGTTCCGTCCGTTTGTGTGTATAAATGTTTTGTTTTGAAGAGTATAAATAATTCTTCAGTGTCTCCTTCACATCTGATGATTGTGGATAAAACGTGGTATGTGTATCGCGAATGACATGCATCTCTCTGCTAACTTCACAAGATAGATAACGCAACGTAGAAAGGGGGGGATTGTGGGTAGGAAGTCGGGGGGACGGGAGGGTCTTTGTGACTTTAATATGCCTACCTGTTCGGTAAGCCCATGCACACTTAGAAAAAAACACGAGAGAAAAAAAAAGCTTGCACACATGTACACATTCACATACGAATACATAGGTATATAAAATATCCCAATGGTTTTCGTTTTGTCGGTTGAAAGTTTTTTTTTTTTCTTTTTGGTCACCATACACAACGGTGTCGCCATTTTTCATAATCTGAGCCAGAAACGGTTGCGGCTTGGGAATGTTTAATAATTCAAGAGTCCTTTTCCCTCCCTCCCTACCTACCCCCACATTCTATGTACTGTGAGGCCCGTAGAAATACCGCGTTACAACACAGAAACCACCCACGTGGTGTGCACCAGGAGGAGAGGGGTCGAGGAAGGATTGGAAAGGGGTGGGTGGGTAGATTTTTTTGACATTATTAGGTCTCATCTACCTTCGCCACACTTGCGTTCCTCTCTGTTATTTTTCACCACTTTTTTTTTTAACATTCCCTTTGAAACTGTTTGTGGAGNAACTGTTTGCGGAGGAGGGGTTTGGGGGTCCATCAGTCATATCATAAATGTCCGATCAACTTACCGTAGCTCGTTCGTCAACACAAAACACACACACATACACATACACGTCCTTCTATAAAACACACTGGACCAATATTTACAATGTGCGGTCGTTGCTTGTCCCACCGACCTGATAAAACCACGGATTATCCCATGTTTCACGTGAAATACGCATTTAGTGCGTTTTGTTAACAACAATGACTTCACATGGAATACTTGATTGCTGACAGTTTGGTAAACCCGTTAGAAGCACGCGATTCTGCTCTCGGGACTTTCCCGAAAAACTTAGTTCGTACAAATACTTCACTCCGTGCACGCCCTTATAAAGCTAATGTTGACTGAAGGTATTTTTAAAGGGGCATTTAACGTTCACTTTGTAAGCAAAGAACATATCAGCACACGACATGAAAACTAACATAAATTTATAGTGCTTCCATTACTCGCTATCTTACAGGTAGAGAAAATATTGTGATCGTCAAAAAAGTCGAACTCAAGATTTTGAAGAATCTCGACGTTTCATGACACCCCAAATCAGAAAAAATTGTTTTTTGAAATTTTGTATCTCTGTACCTCCGACTAGAGCATAAACTATTTTACCGATTGGGCTAAAACTTGGTATCTAGGGTTTTAATAGGGTTGCCCCAAGGGTTTTTTGAAATTGTATATCTAACCCTAAAATTAAGGGTAACTTACTGAAGGACAAAAAGAGAAAAGTCAATTTTCTCAAAAACGTCTCAAACGATTTTGATTAAATTTCATTTCAAAACATTTATAAATATAAAAAACAAAATGATTACCCTAAATATTTTGGCAAATGATTTTAAGGGCTCCGCTACGATGCGCAAATTCTCATTTTTTTATCATATCTCCGAAACTATTTGAAATATGAAATTATTTATCATTGCAAGTATGTATATCTATTTATAATAAAAATATTATATTCGAAACATACTTTTATAAAACCAATAAATTTCAAGCTATACGCCAAAATATATATTTTTAACTGTTTGAACACTTGAGGAGTATTGCGACCGTAAAAAAAATCTAACCTGAAATGTTGATGGATGTCAACGTTATATGATCTCCTGAACACTAAAAAGTGGTTTTTGCAATGATGTCTGTTTGTGTGTCTTTTTAACCCCAAAATTAAGAATATTTTAATAAAAAGCAAAAAGAGAAAAAATAGATTTTCTCAAAATCGGCTCTAACGATTTCGATTAAAATTCATATCTATGCGTTGATTAATATTATAAACAAAATGGCTCTACATTATTTATGAAAATTTCTTTTAGGGTTCTTTACAGAAGCAAAACTGTCTATATCTCCGCAACTATTTGGGATACTAGATAACTTATCATTGTAAAATGTTAATACTATTAAAAATAAAAAACTTTTATTTGTAATGGTTTTTATAAAACTATTGTTTTCAGAGATATGGGCAAATAAAATATATTTATACAATTTTGTGAGCTCTAGGGTTGAAGAGCTACTATTAAAGTCTAAACGCAATAATTCTCTAATGTCGTAGATTAAGCAAATAAGTAAGTATTTCAAGAAGTTGATGTTTTTCCTTTAACCTTACAGGGAAAATGTTTGTACAGCACTGGGTTGAATCCAGGATTTTCATGAGGAGGAAAAGGGGGGGGGAATTATAGATTTAAAACCATGAGTCAAAATTTTTTACGTATGTATAGCTCAATTTGTTCTCGGGTTCGCTAGTGTATATTATATCACGAATTTCGAGTAAATATCTCCATTTTCAAACAATAGAGCGAGAAAGTCCATGCGGAGTTCCGTAACATTTATTAAAGTATAAAATTGACCTATAATATACCATTAGACTACAGAAAGACATATCACTATCAAGGCATGATATACCAAAAAAATTCGTTTTTAATTTTTCGAGGAGATACCCTGTAATTGTGTTATTACTCAGGAAGAAGTAATACAAATTTATTAATATAATTTTCATATAATTTTGAAAAAATAATCCCAAAATGTTTTTCTAGATATTTGTATATTTTTATTTGTATACAAACTTACGTATTATTTTAAGGTGACTCTCCATATAATAATATTTTAAAGTTTAGACATATTAAATTATAGAACACAAAGTTTACAGACAGCAGCTGTATTGTTTTTATTTATTATAATAATCAGCTACAAAAAACTTTGATGGACGCAAGGTGGTCTTGGGGTAAAATGCTCGCCTCAGGACACGATGCTTGTGAGTTCAAACCCAGCCGAGGTTGACGGATTTTAATTGAGCGATAAAAAATCCATATCAAAACTTTCTTCAGAGGGGAAGAAAAGCCGTCGGTCTAATGTCAAATGTGGCATGTAAAAGAACCTTGGAAGGTAAATGAAAATAACTTTCCGGAAAATTGGTAGGCCCTTTCACGATCGTCCATTGAAATTCAGTGTATAATGCAATGGGGAAACACCACACCTCCTAAACTCCCCTAGTATAGTGTATATCTACCAGATGGTGCAGGCACCACTAACCAGCTGAAGAGTTAAGTGCCTGCCCAGCTCTGGATGTTTAGATCACATCAAACTACATTTCTGGTTGTTGACTTAATAAGAAGATATAAAGACAGTATGTTGATTTGTTAATGGATATAGATATATATTAACATGTGGGCTCATTTAAAAGTATATTCAAGACACAACAACATGTGCCTTATTTGACCTTATTTTCAAACTATACTCATTTATGTGTTACAGTAACTCTTAAGACAAATTAAGTTAGTATAACTGATTTAATTGAACTGTTTACAAACAATTCATGATAATGTTATTGGTCATTACTATTCTTTCTCTTGGTAAGAGTAACACGTATCTAAACCTGTAATTTTTCTAGGCATTTTGAAGGGATAATGGATATTTATTGAAATCGAGAAATGGTAGATATGGTTTTAATGTATGCGCTTGAAGAATGTAATTCAGCTTAAACAAGACGTATGTATGCGGACCACTTTCCAAATATACACCTGACAACTAATAAATCGTTTTTAAGACTAAATAAACGTTTACGACATACTGGTTGATTAAAAAAAAACTATATCCAGACGATGGTAAGATAATCAATCACTAAAATCCTCAACTTCGAAGGGCGGATCACCAACCACATTGAATACTATGATGGTCAAACCCCGTAAAGAGTATCGGCCCTACCCGCTTTAGTGGCTTCATAGTATAACGCGCTACTTTATCAATAGACTAGACTGCCAATGACGGAGGGATCGAGGATTGAATCTCAGTCGGGTGTATTTAGGGTGGTTTTTCCAAATTGATTTTCAACTTTCCCTCCTAGAAAATACGGATACACTTCCTTTATATATAACCTTCCTCATCCTTAAAACCATTAGCGTAATTAGTACATAAATGTATGACCCAGAAGAGTAGTAATACCTGCTGTTAAAACAAATCAGTATTCAGCAATAGAGAACGCTGGATACATGACTGTGTGGAGAGTTTTGCCATCCTGTTGCGTCCAATGTGATACGTGTTTGTTATCACCGCTAGAGGATGTAGCAGCTGTGTGGGCATTCTGAAAGACGAGGTACTCATGGGTTGAGCGGATTGGTCTAACATTCATTGTCAAGATAGATAAAATACAAAATAAAAATATAGGCCTACAGTTTTCCAATAAATCAACAAAAACAGAGACCAACAGCTTCTATCCTTACCATATTCGGCGATTATAGGGCCTTAACAAAGGTGACTCACCCCCCGAGAGTAGTTTTTCACACTTGGTCCTTACAGGTGTCGTCGATGATTGCCATTTTCTACCCTCTGTATAATTTACCGGAGAAGCTGAATTGCCCAGAGATGGGGTGGTTAATTTTCATAATACACTTTATTGTGCTAAAATAAATTCACGTGATATTTTTAATCAAGGCACCAACAACAATTGTGTGTAAATGTATGGACAGGAATGATTAGCGACAGTTTAATGGGACCTGTTTTTCTTCATGGGAAATGAGGAGGTGAATATTCTGTCGATTTCTGGAATATGATAAATTGAATGGACTGTTGGGGGACGTCTTACTTGATGTCATACATTACACGTAGTATTTTAAGCCAAAAATCTAAACACTTCCTGAAAAAGCAATATCCTAAAAGAAAAAAAGGGCTAATAAATGAATAAAGAAACTCCACACAATTTGTTGAGCGTCTAGCCAGAATAAATAATTTAACCATCTCTCATTTGGCCAGTTAATGGGGGGGATGCCAATAAAGTAGTTTTAAACATTTATTTAAATACTAAGCAAGACTTCCCTCACTATCACGTACATTCATATCGGGGGATACGTGGACTATGTATTTAGTGTTCTAGTTTGCTGATGCTAGGGAGTTTGGGGTTAGATCGACCACTCGTGAATATTGAGGGTGTTTATTCTTTAATATTTTTCCATTCTACTTTCATGCAAATATGAGTACAGCTCTTCTAAGTTCTATCTTCCTCATTCATACGCCAGAAATGTAATTAATATCGGATAGTCCAGACGGGTAGTCAGACTCAGTGATATATATAAGAAATTGAAACTATAAGATTGGATTTGGAATCATAATGATAGTAATAATCTGGACAAACTATTAATATCATTTTGGGTTTTTCAGCACGTCTTATTATCCGTTAGAGCTATACGCATATATATATTAAATACACTAATGAGTTAGAAATGATGAAGGTTGTATTTAGTGAAGGTATAGCAGCATTTACGTAGAGGGAGAGTGTAAAACCGTTTGGAGGGGGGAGCCTCAGTACACCTGGCCGGGATCCGAATACCGATCTCCCAGTCATCGACAGTCGAGTTTATTGCGAGGGTGCCACCAGAGACCAGAGGTTGACAAAAGTTTGTGGGCCCGAATGATTTATAAATTTATCAAAGTTCTTGCGATCACAAGTCGTTTCTTAACTTTATTTTTGTCTAAACATTATATTTATTCCTTAAATTCAACTTTCCTAAAATACGTATGTGTCTAACCTTCTATAAAAAAGAATATAAAAATAATTTATAGTCTACATTTTCATATTAAGCTGTTTCACTTTCTTATAACTTTATTGATTGTGACTGACCAATATTATTTTGGTTACCCTCAAGTATTGTGACACCCACAGATAATCGGAATCGTGTGTAAAGAACAACCAAGGGATCACAAGAGAAAACATAGTTTTATTTTGAATTAAGTCCGGTATAAAGGTAATGAAGATACATAATATATTTCAACAATGGCATAAAGAGTAAATTTGTAGTCTGGCAATAAACATCAATTCAAGATGATTCAAACTATATTCATGAAATTGCGAAGTCATAAAATTTACTTTAAATATCGATATATAATAAATAATGTACCCTGCCAAAGCAGACACAAGGATAGTAAGATAAAGTGATTAAATGTATGATATATAAGTCTCAACAATTGTCGTTGAATCCTATACCTAAGTAACAAAGGATAATTTCATTTTATAATTTACTTTGAAGTGCATAAATATGGTCCGTAAACCACCGTTAGAAACTATACAACCTAACATGATAACCTAATTTTATTTTAAATACATACAATAACCCACGCAATTAAAGCGTGCATACATTATTTTAATAACGTCCCTGAAACTTGTAAAAATATCAATGTAATCGCTTAACTGAACTAAGTGAAGATGAGAGCGCGCCACAAGTACACAAAGAGTACTAACGCAAATCATGCATTCCCCTTAAAATAAATATTACTGACCCGCGGTTCATCCGCGCTTAACCCCACAAAAAAAACATCTATAAAACATCATTATGATAAAGTATGCCCAAACAACAATTTTGAAAAGAATCCCTCCCCATTATTTATATGAGAACAGAATTTTGAATAAAGTTCCCTAGCCCTAGTTTATATCGGTGCCCTCACCTTTGTGCAAGCCAGTGGTACAATGAGTGACGAGGTAAACAATACAAGCCATTATATAGTAAATACAGACTACATATGTTCTCAGTGGAGGAGGAAAGCAGGGTGGAAACAAAGAACAAAAGGAAGGGAGAAGACTAGCGCTCTCGAAGCTTAGCGATCAGTCCAGTAACTACCCGAAGTTTACAGAACATCCCAGATGGCGGAATCGGAAACGATCTTGGTCAAGTTAAGTCCTTGTTTGTTGTGGGCCGGGCTTCGATGACGAGCGATGCACTGACCAGCGTCTCGTTTCAGTCGAAATGTTCAACCCACGGGAGAGGATGTCTTAGTGTGTGTTAGTGCTCCATCAGACGGAGAGAAGCCAGGCCGGTGTTGGTGAGTGTTGTAATTACCATATTACTGGGTGGTATGCGTTAGATGTTGTTATATGTTGTAACATCGTTACAGTATTATTTGAAAATAAATGGTATATTTACGAGACTCGACAATCTATTTTTAATGACGATGTAGTTTTCATTGGCGATCGACATAAAATTACTGCGATAATACTTTTAATAAATACATAAGTTTGCAATAAAATTTGGAGGTTGAATGGTCTAGATCAGGGGTCAGCAGCTAGTCGATCGTGATCCACCTGTCGATCTCACGGTAATTTTTTTGTCGGTCGCCTAAATAAACTACATAATCATTAAAAGTACATTTTTGAGTCTTCTAAACTCGCAAATATATATATATACAAACATATATTATAAAAGGGAACAAACACAATATAACTTTTACAATGAAAAGACTAACACAGTTTACACTTTACATTGCTGCCATTGTTACCACCCTATCCCCCGACCTAGGTTTAATTTTATTGGAACTCATCAGGGAGGAGTGTGAAACACGCAGCGAAACTTCCTAAAGGATGAAACCAAAAAACACAAAAGGGAGGAAAATGAATTGGTAGAGAATGATAGGACACTTGGATAGGAACATGTAAATGGAACAAATAGTTTCCTTTTCCTCCCGTTTGGGTTTTTTGGTTTCCTCTTTTAGAAAGTTGCGTTGGGCGTTTCATAATCTTCCCTGATGAGTTCCGATAGAATGAAACCTAGGTCAAGGGATTGGGCGGTAATTTTCTTCAAGAGGTAGCCATTACCTATTTGTCCAGTGGTAGCAATGTAAAAGGTAAACTGTGTTCTTCTTTTGATTGCAAAATCCATTTGTCCTTGTTCCCTTTTGTATGTTTTCTATCCACCTTTCTTGTACCTTCTTCTAAATATATTCAAGCAGAATTGATGTAGCCAGTTGTTCTCCCAAGTGAAACTGTAAATAGAACGTCATCCAGTGAACAGTAATGGAAGCATTCTGCCTTCAATGGCACAAGGTGTTAACTGCCTTTTCCATATTTTCCATGGTTTAGGTTAACATAATTTGTTTAATTACGTAATGTATCTCATGTGGCTTTGTTTTATTATTTATTTTAATTATTTCGTTCGTATTAACTATACTTATTTTACACTCGTTCGTTCGACAGTAGTTATTTATTGCTAAAAACAATAATATATACTTTTTTTCTATCCCACACAATCATATTAAAATTAGAATGGTTAGAATATAATTAATTACCATACCTTGTTGCAATACCCTTATGAACATAAATAGTACGACACAATCGGACAAACTTTATCATACTATGTATTACATCTGGGAAGAAAAATTTAAAAAATATATTTTTAGAAAAATATCATTAAATAAAATATCCTCATAAAAATAAATACATAATCTTGCTAATTATAATAAACACCCTTTAATACATATACATTTTAAATAGAATCGCTCAAATATTTTAACTAACTTCAGATTTTCAAAATCTAATTATTAATTGTAATGGCCTTCAAATTAGGTTTAATTAATTTGTAGGAATAAAAACGTATTTGTCAGATTCCTTCTGTGTGGCCCTAAAACTGTCAGGATGGGTTGCGGCCAAGGATAGGGACGGTGACGAAATATATATATGTGTGTGGGTTCGTAATTTAGAGACGGCTTTGATTTTTAGGGTTTACTGTACTACATTGCACTACTACAAAATGTGATGTTATTAAGAATTTATTAACAAGTTATATAAAAGCCTTTACTTAGTATCTCGTGACAGAACAAAGTGTAGTAAGGAATGTTTAGCCAATGGCCTTACTGACACTCTAGGTGATCCTACACGGAGAAGAACCCAGCTACCCTGGGCACGAAGTTAGCCCTCCAGCACATGTACACGATGATCCGGTGTCCTAATCCGCACAGCCCCAAAACGGTCAAAGTGATCCTTTAGAATCGTTGTTATATTTAGCACCACGTCTTACCACCCGTTCGGGTTTTACGCTTTTAAGTACTAATTACGCTAATGGATTAGGAATTGGGAAGGTTGAATTATAGGAAGTGAACCCGCATTTGTGTGAAGCGAGAGTGGAAAACCATTTAGGAAAAACCACCCCCAGTTCACCCAACCGAGATTCGAACCTCGATCTTCCCGTCCTCGGCGATTGAGCTCAACACGACTAGCGCGTTAGCCAACTACGCCACTGAGGCGGGTAGAATCGTTGTTAAATCGTCAGCCCTGCTATCTCGGAAATAGTACTAAATATACTCCAATTTGGCCTAATTGCTAAGAGGAGTGCTGACAATCTATTTTGGGCTGTCAGCGCTTGTGTACTATTGTTTACTCACTCATCAAAACACGTTGCTATACCAGTTCTGTCACCTCGCAATTCACAACATTACAATTACAAAAAAACACCTCTGTTTATGCCATTGCGATTACATATTGCTATTTATTATGTAAGCCAATCTCAAAAAATTCCAAATTTTCTTTAATTTGTCTTAAGTTAACTAGCCTTAAATTCATTTTTTTTTTAGAAAATAAACAAACATTATTATTGATTAAGTAAAATAGTCCCCCGATACCTATTTTGAACGGAATAACCGCACATTTGACGCAACACAGGCACAGCGTAGGCAGTGGGAAGGCGTAGCACAGGAAGAGGTTTTGGCAAGACAATATTTATTGAAACAATTTTAGAAAATAGAATTGATCCTGATCGCTAAAATACTATACTGATGTTCAAGTGCGATTCTTTATTTTAACCTTCAAAAGTAAACCGGCTCTCTTTTATTAGTTTCGGCTTAGTGCTACAAAACAGCGGTAAATTGTTTGTTTAAAATCGTACCCTTATGAATAACTATTAAGCTACAATAACATGTGGCTTTTAGTGGTATTATATTTTAATCTTTCCGAGTAAAAATTAAAACAAACAAAAACATACTAGGCCTGCTTCATAATGTGATCTATATCGGTGGACATGTGGACGTAAGGTCAGGCTCGTCTGGTCTCGTTTGTCGAGGTTTGAATACCGGCCAGGTTTAATAGAGAGGGTTTTTCCTTTACAAAATTCCACTTTCCCTCCATAAAAGTGCAGCTATATTACCTCTAAGGCTATAACATTCTCAAAAAGAGCACAATAATCTGTTTAAATGTGAACGAGTATTAAACGGTGATGGGGAAGAAAAATGCATATTGAAATAATTTTCATTGCTTATGTTATACTTGGATTACTTGAAATTAATTGCAAAACATATTGTAGATCAATGTAACAACTGGGGTGGATAGGAGGGTTGACCTTCTTGTCTTCCCGTAAAAATGGTTTCATACACACAAACACACATACAAAAAACACAATTTGTATTAAAGACCTCATTTGTCAATAATTTTGATCCATAAAAAAGGTCGATAATGTGTCTGACAACAAACACTTTACCATTCAAGTAACTCAGTTCGGTAGCAATCTTGCACTTTTTGGACAAAACTACGTGATGGAGGCGCAGAGGACACAGAAAACTGTACCACTACTACAACCAGACCGAGAAGTGACAAAGTTATTTCTATACTGCGCCTGCGCTGTGTCCAATGTGCGGTAAGATGGGGTTTACAGAATCTCTTCTGCCTCGCCTGTCCCTCTGCTGCACCTGTACTGCGTCCAATGTGCGGCGGACTTTATAAAAAAACATTTCAAATAAATTCAAGTTTATCGAGAAGCATAATATTAAAATCCACTTTTTTGGAGTTCGGACACACATGAAAAGTTCAGATTCATCAGAATATAAAAGTAAAAAAAAATCACGATTACAATACTTTCATTATATAGCTCATTAGTGTAATTAGTACACATGTGAATAAAATGAACAGGTAGTAAGACGTGGTGAAAAAAATTAGTTACCATGCGTAGGCCTATAGCATGAACAGATAGTAAGGAACGGGGTTGAGAAAAATATTACTCTATTTTTATGAGCACAAATTATTTGTTTGCTCATTCTTTTGTGAGACAGATAAAATCAGTTGGTGGGTCGTACGTTTCTGACCACTGTTATAGTGGAACCTAGCAGGTAGTTTAAATACGTTTCCAAACACTGTCACGGATCGGGTTTTACAGGATCAGTTCTCTTACTCCACCGATATAATATATGAATGACCAAGGCCGTAGCCATCCAATAATTTAAGGAGGTTTTGGTGGGCATATCCTTCAATCGCCTGAGAATAGAAAAAAATTATAAATGATAAACAGGTCTAAAAGCTCTTTGAAGTGATTTTTATGGCAAAATTGCTCCCTAACTTTCAAAGGCTGGGAAAAATCTATATATTTAAACACCTCTAGAAGCTCTGAACTGTTTTCTTTATACCAGCATAACCCCCAACTACCGAAGGTAAGAAAAAGTTATAAATATTAAACAAATCTAGAAGCTATCTGAAGATTTTTTTATAGCAACATAGCTCCCTAACTGCTGAAGCCAAAGAAACTTTATAATTATTAAACACCTCTATAAGCTCTCTGAAGAGCTTTTTATGGTAACACAGTGACCTAATTTGTACTTGTACCTTAATTTTAAAATAGTTTGAACCATAAATAAGGGTATATATATATATATATATATATATATATTGTATATATATTGTTGATAAAATTTCGGGCGGGGGTTGAACCAGCAACCTCCCTGACTACAGCCTTGTGAATGATCGTACTCTTGGTCTAGTAGTCAGCACCACTGGCTACAGATCTAGTGGTCCTGGGTTCAACTACCGGTGGTACCATAGGTATTATTCCCGAAAGGTGAACTGTTCCTATGGTCGTGAACTGTTCCTATGGTCACTATGGTATGAGTAATTAGGCTTAAGGTCCATACTCGTTCACCCCCTTCATAATCACTATCATTATGTCCTTTTATCGTAAATGATGTGTAGACAACCTCAGAGGTATACCCTGGACAACGTTTTGTTCCCGCAGAACGGATAAAAGTATGCACACATGATGGCCAAGCTAGATAGAGTATCTCTCTTAGAGTCATATACGCCTGCGCAAAAAAAATAAAAAAAATTATGGGTTGCATCAATGATCGAGACGGAACAAGGCTAGGATCGGTGTAAATTTGATATCGAACGTATCCGTGGATATCTTTATGATCCTCATCGTGAAAGGGATACGATACAAGAATATGTTACGAGTGTAGACCTAAGTTCATACCACGTGGCCACCGTAGCCGGGTAAAGTATGCTTCGTGGGTGTTGTACAGTTGTTGCGCTATAATGAGCTATCTTCTGTCCAGGTATTTGCACTCGTCTTGTAGGTAGACCACGTAAGACTCATCACACTAATGGATATTTGGTGAGACAGCTCTACAGTACGCCTAGAAGAGGAAGTGAATCAGTGCTTTTTACAGGCACTACAATTCCGTGAACGATATTGCCGTCACCTCCTTCGGTGGCCTCGCGGTCTAAGGCGTCACTCTCGTGTTGTACTAGACTGCCGATGGATGAATGGGAGTTGGGGTTAAAATCTCGGTTCGGTGTACTGAGGGTGGTTTTCCTAAAATTGGTTTACATCCTCCCTCCATGCAAATTCAGGGACACTTAATCTAAATACAACCTTCCTCATAGCCAACTCACTGGCGTAATTAGTACATATGTTTATAACTTGCACAGGTAGTACGACGTGGTTCCAAAAAATATTATCATAATAGTCGTGACTTGAATAAGATTGTTCGGGAAACTAGCTGCGTAACCTAACTTAATTCTAATGAAATGGACGATGCACAAAACAGTAAAACAACAATTTATTATTTATTGAATTGGAACAGACACAATTTGCCACTTATATAAAAGTTAGCTATTTTGAAGGACCCAAATTTGTTGGGAAATAAAGTGGAAAACAATGTTTGTATAAACCACCCTCAGTACACATGACCGGGATTAAAAACCCAATCTCCCCGTCATCAGCCCTTCAGTCTATTGTGAGAGCAATGTCTTAAACCATTCGATCACCGGAGGGGTTCTAATATAATTAATAGTTTGTGATGTATCTTCTTATTTTCAACATGAACTTATGATATACTTAATTAAATAAGACCCGCTTCGGTGGCCACGTGGTATAACGCACTACTCTCGTGTTGGACTAGACTGCCGAAGATGGGGAGATTGGGGTTCGATCCCGGTTGGGTGCACTGAGTGTGATTTTCCTAAATGGTTTTTCACTCTCCTTCTATGCAAATGCTTGTATATCCTCTCAACTAAACCTTCCTGATTCATAAACCTTAAGTGTAATTAGTACATAGGCGTACAACCCGAACGGGTAGTAAGACTCAGTGTTAAGAAAAAATACTAACCATGTATTAGCACAAATATTCTAAACAATCATACTCTTTTGGGTACAGCGGTGACCTGGTGGTCTAGGGGTAAGGTGTCAGACTTCTATGCTGGTGGCCGGGGTTCAATCCTCGGTCCCGGCAAAGATTTATCTGATTACCAAACCCTTCTTTCACCTCTGACAAGACATCTTGTGAATGTGAGGAATGCCAGGCCTCCACCGTGGTTCGGATTCCACGTTAAACTGTAGGTCCTCCATTCCATCTCACAATCACCCTACCATTACACATTAGCGTAAGTGCGTATAACCCGAAAGGTTAGTAAGACGCGGTGCTAATAATAATAATAATAATAATCTTTTGGGTACAGCCTTGAATAAAACAAGGATAGTTTGGTTTTAAATTCTACCCTCTCCAAATTAATTAAAAGGATCATATATTCTTTAAAATTCAGGAGTCAATTATTTATTCCTTAGCTTAATTTACTTCCCCTATCATAATATTAAATAAGCCCAACAGTTTGGTGTGTACAAGCATACTTTAAAATTTCCAAATCTTTCCTTAAGGACCCGCACATGTTGATGCGACAGCAATTTCCATCCATTTGTCAAAACCAAAAGACACCATCACCGCCTCGAATCATGAGTAGACCGGTAAGAGGATTAAATCCCCAATCGCAAATATCCACCTCGTACGTAATATGTCAGGACCAGTGTAGACAGTTCCTTGTAAATCCCACCAGTATTGTAACGTTGCCATCCATTAGCTGTGGTGATAAGAATTATCAATAGTACGGTCAGCTTAGGGTCGCTGATGGATGCGGAGCCTCTACTATATGGGTGGAAAAATAAAAGAGCATCGGATGCGCATCGCACAAAGAGATCCAGGTGGAGAGATGAATATAGATGGGGGGGGAGGGATGCATACAGAAGATAATGGACGAGAGGGCAAGGGGGAGAACCAAAAAGAGGAGAAGAGAGTGTGACAAGATGAAACGCAAATTACGTACATCGACTGACATCCAGCCTGCTGGAGATCAAAGCCATCAGGAAAATTAGTCCATTAAGATCCATCCGTTTGCATGGGAAGCTTCCACCACCATCCATACAGCGGGAGAGGACGAAGAGGAATATGATGACGAGTTACATAAAGAGCAGAAGCAGATGAACGACCCCCTGTCCCTCTTCCCCCTTTTACAGCACCAAAACCGCCCTACTCCTTCTAACCCTCACTTCCCAAACCCTTTTACTAGCCAGGGCGAAACCGACGAGCAAATCATTCTGTAATTAGCACACCGGGGCACGCCCGTGACCCAAGTCAAGGGCTCGATTTAACAAGTAGATTATTACTACCAGGGGCCGAATTGAAATGCAAACACGCGCGCACAAAGGAGAGAAGTGGCTAGCAAAGTGGGAAGCGAAGGGCTCAGTTTCGAGTAAAGGCCGGGGAGTTTCAGGATATGGTTGAGGGCTTTTGCTAAGCTGTAGATATAGTGTTTCTGGACAGTGTCCTCTTGTTTTGTTTCATGTATGTGATATTTAAACTTGTGACTGTATTTGGTAACATTGGTTCCTAGACAATGTATCATATTTGATAGTGGAGGCGTTTAGCCATGAAGATACTAGTGTTAGATAAAGATCTAAAAGCAATTAGCCACTGTTAAGTTTTAAGCCTGTCTAAATTTGGAGTTGACACTAACTGAGCAATCTACTCTACCTAAAAAGTTACAAACGAGTAATAATTTTATGATGTACAAATTTTCAAAATCAAGAGTTTGCATTTGTCAATTATATTTGACCTAGGGATCACTACACAAAAATCATATTGATTATTCAATCACCGGATTGCCAATATGCTTGATCCTGGATCATCAAAAGTTTGGGTTGAAACAAAGTTAATTAAGGTTAAAAATTTCTGCTCACATGAATATAAATTTTATCAAATAATTAAGAAAATTAAACATGTAAACACTGTAAAAAGAACCGTATTTGAAATATATGATTATCAAATGACCCAAATCCAAACAAATGGTTGGCTATGATGTACAAACCGTATGTCTCTGGTAGCCTAGGCTGCCTGATAATTATAGATTAATTTCAATAAATTGCAATTTCGGGTACGTTCTTCATGAAAAATGTTTTAAATAAGTGTGTAGTGATACTTAATAAATATAAACAATACGATGTAATCAGTCAAAGCCTCAATCAAATTCAAATTATCTATGATTAAATAAAAGTTTACTTCTTTCTTCCAGATGCTTTAGATTTCAATACTTTTCTTTAACTTATTTTATTGTAGATACCAGATGGTGGGCCCACGAAACTTCACGGGTCCCGATGATGACGCGGCAGGCTCGCCGGTGCGGCAGGACTAGATTTTTTTTATTTCAAAGTCCTTAACTTTTGGTCCGTGTTTATAATATCATATAAATGATATACTCCATTCGTTGTAACAATAAGAGAAATATATTAGTCTCCGATTGCAAAAGAGAAAAACAAACAGGTTTCCTCGTTTCCCCCCTCTGCGTTTTTCAACCTGGCTTGGGACAAGCTATGGCCGCATTAATCACATAATTATCGAAGGTGCGTACAACACAAGAGATTTTAGCGAAGAATTGAACTCTCCATCATTCCTAATTGAGAAGATACGACCGGGGGGCATATGCCCAACAAAAGGCGAGTTTTCCCAGCGAACAATTTCAAATCGAATGTATGTCTGGCTCGAAGGATTTTAGTGAATAAATT
Source organism: Timema californicum (assembly GCA_902141385.1). Classification (NCBI taxonomy): domain Eukaryota; kingdom Metazoa; phylum Arthropoda; class Insecta; order Phasmatodea; family Timematidae; genus Timema; species Timema californicum. The sequence continues at coordinate 356,414 of CABFOW010000057.1, forward strand.
ACTTCCCCACAATTTTTAGTTCAGGATCTGCGTCCAGGGAGGCAAAATCCCCCCAAAAATGTCACCGAAGTGACTCACAGAACAACGGGTTACCAATCAGAGGATTTTCCGTGAAGAAATTTCTTCTACATTTTTAATTAGAAGCTGAGATAATAAAATAATATCCTGGGGAGGGAGGGGGGGAAAGACCCCCTCTGAAAAAATCTACAATTTAACAAGGAATCCGAACAACGGTGGAAGGCTGACATTCCCCACATTCACAAGTTGTGATTAATATACGTCTTGTCGGAGGTGAAGGAAGGGTTTGGTTATCATATAAATATGTGCCGGGATCAAGGATTGAACCCCGAACCCCAGCATAGAAGTCCAACACCTTACCCCCTAGACCACCAGGTCACCCCATATGACTATAGTCATAGATATAGTTTTAATGAAGCTTACCCGTGCGGAAAACGGGTCTAAGTTCCACTAATAAAATAAAAAACGTGTGTTAAAGAAATGAGACAAAGAGCATTGCATAGACTTCCGGAACATCGAGTGCATTATAATGGGATTTACATGTTTAACTTTGAATAGATATTAGACTATCAATACCTATAAAGAGTATAGCCCAAACAGGTAGTAAGACATGGCGCTAAAAAAAACTATAAAATAAAATTAATAGTTAGGCAAAATTGTATTATTATTGGATCCCAAAAATTTATGTTTTTATTTTCTAAAACTGTTCTTCCTTCCAAAGTCAGGGTATAAGTTTGTTCATATGAGTATATTCACATCGTGTATTTATCTATATATATTTTTATATAATTCACAAGAGTGGGACCACTATTTAGAAAAGAAAAAAAAACCTCAGTACACCAATCAGTGATTTTTGAGCCTCAGCCTTCCCCGCTACCAGCAAACTAAAGCGGATGGGAGTGACGCCATACTGTTGGTCTTCTATATATTAGAACTACAGTAGCCCCATGGCTTCTTTGGTGCTGACTGACAGATTACAGCTGACTTCTGACAGTCAACATTCAGGTATATACCTAAATTTTGACTGTCAAAAGTTACAGCTGCTAAACACATGTTTTTGCAGATCATCTGGCTCAGCGTAGGGATACATAATTTAGTCTGGTAACTTTTCAAAGCCGTCAGCTGTCAGCTGTGAGCTGTCAGTCAGCACCAAAGAAGCCATGAGGCTACTGTAACTTTAACACACTTATAGCGGTGGTTGTCCCCCACGTGATATGAAAATACAGGTCCTCCATGCCAGGGGATTGTATCGTCTTCATCTTCCCCTCGCTGGCTGGGCACAAATCCTGTTCGGGCTCAACCTAAAGCCGATGATTGGATCCACAGTAGCATGATCTTCCAGTAATCCAGTTGAAGTCAGAAAGTGTTTGTGAATGTCCACGTCATCTTTAAAACAATTTTGTTCTTTTAGAATTCTTACATAACGAAAACACATTTTACATTTTCACCCTGAATGGCATAATTAATAAAAATAAAATACAAATTTGAAGTCTCTTATCGATAGTAAAATAAAAAACTATCTAGTATTACTAAAATATAACTCAACTAACAAAACTTAAATTAACCGACCCGTTTCACTGGCCGAACTATCCAATGCGTCACGTTCGTACCTAAACTGGCCTGTTATTATTATTACTAGCACCACGTCTTACTACCCGTTCGGGTTGTACGCACTTACGCTAATGTGTAATGAATGGTAGGGTGATTGTGAGATGAAATGGATGACCTACAGTTTAACGTTGAATCCGAACCACGGTGGAGGCCTGGCATTCCCCACATTCACAAGATGTCTTGTCAGCGGTGAAGGAAGGGTTTGGTAATCAGATAAATCTGTGCCGGGACCTGGGATTGAACCCCGGCCACCAGCACAGAAGTCTGACACCTTACCCCTAGACCGCCAGGTCACCCAACTGGCCTGTTGATTACGGGGAGTTCAGGGCTCAACTCCCGGTCGTGCCTACCGATGGTGGACTTATCTAAATAATTTCCCACTCCCCTTTCACGCAAATGCGGGTAGATCACCTCTAAAATGCTCTTTTCCTCATTCCTATAATTTTATGTATAAGCTTTAAATTTAGACACGTTTCAACACAACTTTCTTTTATTAGTCTGCCTCAGACACGGATGATGACTATGAGGATGATGATGATGATGATGATGCCAGACAACACTTTACATGGCAAGTGTTTGTCGGCAAGAGGGGAGACGTGAGATAAACATCCTTCTCTGACGTCTGGGGGAGGGGGTTACTTCCCTACCCGACATAACGCGCCACGCCATCCCAGTCAGACGATGAGACAATTAAATTAGCCACTACTTTACAAACAGCTTTGTTCCTCTACGGAGGGTTGTGGGCTCAATTCCCTCCAGATAAACTAGCTGAAGTTTACAGGGGGAAACTGTCCGTGTCTTTTAAAAACCCATCCACGAGTAGGGATGAGAGAGGTATAATTTACAGGAAATTTACCCGAATTTGCTTTGAGGAAGAAGAAGAAACAGTTTTGGTAAAACCACTCTCTCAGCCCACCCAGCGGGGATTCGACCACCAACCTCCCATCACCGGCAAACCATACTAGATGAGCCTTACATTTTATCCGCGTGCCCACTCATAGTTAACTTACATAACTCAAACAAATTTACAGTGGCTGTTTATATATATATATGTATCTATAGTTCAATTTTTATATAAAAATCCTTCTAGAATAAACAAACATATTCGTTTGCAGTCAACATTGATGACATTTTACTACAGTATTTATTATAAGTGTTATTTTATAAGTATTGTAAATAACTATAAGAATGTATAGCTAAAAGTCACGTAGCTTGACTTATTAATTCGTGAAAGAAGATTTAGTAGTTTTTCTAGCTGTCAGATAAGGACTTGCCTGTAAAATTTGGCCTGTAGAATATTGGTATACATCAGACATCTACAATACTTAAAACCAGTACCGATAGACACCACAAAAGATACATCAGCTTATATTATCTGGTTTTATGGTGATTGTGATAAAGGTTTGTTTGTTTCCTAAAAGGTTTCAGACGCTTCTTCACTGAAAATGTGAGTAGATTTCATATCAATTCTATCGTCCACATCCTTACCTCACTAGTGTAAATGTGCGGATAGCCAAGACGGGTAGTAAGAAGCGGTGGTAAGAAAAAGGTTTTAAGACTCCATCTACTTTCTCTCTCTCACACAAACACACACACACACTTTCTATCTCTTTCTTTCCCACGCTATCCCTTTCACACCCATTATCTCTCTATTACTCGCTAATACTCACTCATTCTATATTTCACTCTAACTTTCTCACACTCTCTCACATTCATTCTCTAATACTAGCAATCTCAATCTCTCACTCTCACACATTTACGTGATCACACTCATACACTTAACATTCACTCTCACATTTTCTTAATCTCTCACTCTCTTATTCTCTGCACTATATATAATTTTATAATTTAAATTAAGAGAAGACGGTTTAACCGATTTTGACAAATGAACACTCATTTTAAAGGTTAACGGGGCTCAGGATGCCAGCGAAAATAGTCGCCTAAATCTAAAACCCAAATTTCCTAGATAATTTTCCATCTTTTCTTTCTGTATGGGCAGTGGTTCATCTGTAGTCTTTGTTTACATCACCATGGAAACTATGTTATTCTTATTCTTATTAGCACCACATCTTACTACCCGTTCGGGTTATACGCACTTAACGCTAATGTGTAATGGTAGGGTGATTGTGAAATGAAATGGAGTACCTACAGTTTAACGTGGGATCCGAACCACGGTGGAGGCCTGGAATTCCCCACATTTACCAGTTGTGTTTAATACACGTCTTGTCAGAGGTGAAGGAAGGGTTTGGCAATAAGATAAATCCGTGCCGGGACCGAGGATTGAACCCCGGACCCCAGCTCAGAAGTCCGACACCCTACCCCGAGACCACCAGGTCATCGTCGTAATCTATGATTTGTATATAGTTGTATAGTAGTATATAAAATAGATATATGTTTGGTTAAAAATAATAATAGCTTAATTCTTACTTGAGTGGTTTGGTTCAGCCAATAGATAGAGAACTGAGAGCTGTAATTTTAAACTTCTCATCATAGCGTGAAGGGGTAGAACATACGTTCAAATTCAAATTAAACATTAAAAGTTTTTTTTTTAATCTATGTAAAGTTGATAACTTTTGACGAGAAAATTTTAAATAGAAAGTCAAGTGAGGTGTTATTATAGAGATCTTTTCCTAATAAAATGTTTAGAATATATTTTAGTGCAATAATTTGCATTCATCGATATAAAAATCCTCAAGTTTAATTCAATTTCGATATTAAAGGTACACCTTTTGGCATAGATAATGTAATAAAATTATTTAGAGAATCCCAGAGCCCATTGACTCATTGAAGGTTTTAAAACTTCCCTTGAACCGTTTGTTGTGTTTGTTCTTTCCGTTGAACCAAGAGTTTGTCTTTTATTCTCCCTTGAACCAAGTGTTAGTCCAATAACCTTTCTTGAACCAGTGCCTGGCCCTGTAGCCTTCCTTGAATTAGTTTCTAGTCTATTAGCCTCTTTTGAATCAATTGCTGGCACAGTAGCCTCTATTGAACTTTTTGACAGTCCTATAGCCTCCCGTGAGCCATTTGCCAGTCCTGTAGCCTCCCGTGAGCCATTTGCCAGTCCTGTAGCCTCCCTTGAGTCATTTTCCAGTCCTGTAGCCTCTATTGAACTTTTTGACAGTCCTATAGCCTCCCTTGAGTCATTTGCCAGTCCTGTAGCCTCTATTGAACTTTTTGACAGTCCTATAGCCTCCCTTGAGCCATTTACCAGTACTGTAGTCTCCCTTGAATCAGTTTAAGGTCCATTAACATCCTTTGAACCAGTTGTTGGCCCAGTACCCTCCCTTGAACTTGTTGACAGTACAATAGCCTCTCTTGAACAAGTTTCTGATCCATTAACCTCCCTTGAACCATTTACCAGTCCTATAACCTCCCTTGAATCAGTTACTGGTCTAGAACTCTCTTTCAAACCAGTTGCCTGTCCTGTAACCTCCCTTGAGCCATTTACCAGTCCTATAACTTCCCTTGAATCAGTTGCTGGTCTAGAACTCTCCTTTGAACCAATTGCCTGTCCTGTAGCCTCCCTTGAGCCATTTACCAGCCCTATAACTTCCCTTGAATCAGTTGCTAGTCCAGTAGCCTCCCTTGAAATAGTGGTCGCTCCTCTCAGAGGCCTTGCGTGTCGCAGCTAGTGGAAGCTCATGTCATGTTTAGAAGGGACGCAGTGTAGGGAGTTATGGTCGGTGTAGTGACATCACATTATCCTCAGGGTGGGATGTCACCCGATCTCACTGTGAGGAGAAGACACGGTTCCAATGTCATGCTTCGTCAATTATTCCTCACAATAGAAGCATTCAACAACTGTTTGTACTTTGAATTACATTCTTCAGTTTGAATTTAGGCTCACGTTTGGATTTACGACATTCATCTAGTTGTTGGATTTTATTGTATTTTTAACACCGCGTCTTACTACCCATTCGGGCTATACGCTGGCTGATTTTATAAAACACATTATTAATGTATTGAAAATTTTAAAATTGATCAATTAATCATAATATCTATGATCAAAAGCAGTTAGCAGTACTGGTCTTTTCAACAATTTTTTTTTTTAAATGACTGCTTGATATGTTGAAAATACTGGTAATTTAATAAAGAAATAACTACTTGAACAATTGGCGACAAGGGTATTTCCAAATAAATGACTTTTTTTATCATCGTGTATTATTACCTGTTCAGGTTATACATATATATGAAAATTATTATAATGGTGTAGGGATGAAAAAAGGAAGCATTCTATAGGTAATATACACACATTTGTCTGGAAACTTAGCGGGAAATAATTTAGGAAAAATCACCCTCAGTAGAGCCAGCCTGGATTCTAACCTTGACCTCCCCATCATCAGTAGACAAGACTATCACGAGAGCGACGCCTTAGATCATTCGGCCATCGAAGCGGGTAAATGACTACTTAAAGTGTTAAATATTACTGGGCCTTTCATAAAAAAAATACTACTTAATTGCTAGAAGTACTGGTCTCTTCATTAAAAAAAAATACTAACTGAACGTTTTATAATACTGATCCTTTCATCATCAAATTAATACCTGAATATAAATCATAATTTTATCTTTGCATTTATTTAATTTAGATATTGTGTCTATAATTTTGTATTGATTTGGAAGGAAATGTCAATAAAGATAAAAAAAATAATAACAGGCTTCTAAACTCACACTTCGTAAAAGAGATATTGGGTAGTGTTGCAATATTAATATATATCCTAGTATAAAATAAAGAAAGTGTTGTTAAATACAGTTCATAGCTAGAAAGGGGTTACGTATGTTTGTGGTTGAAAGCATCAGATAATACAAATTCTTATATGAATTTTTTTTAAACGTATTTACTGTAATAGAAGAAAAGTAAAGTCTGTGTTAGTTTGTTTGTTTTAGGGAGGACTATTTACATCGATTTATTGTATCTCTGAAATGTTTGGTTAATTAATGAAGTTATTGTAGCTATTTGGTCTGATATATCTACTGTATGTGGATCTGAAGGGTTTCGGGAACCCCATACACTTAATGGCGAATTTGTGGGACAGGTTCTCTAGCATCTAAAGCAATTATGCTAAGTGCATTAGCAACTACGTCCAATGACAGCTAAAGCTCGATCCGATCGAACTTTCATTTCAAAAGAAAGACAAGGGCAACTTAACGTCAGTACACCAAATTAGCATTCTATTGGGCTGTGTTCTCTTTTGTGAGATGTATTGTGTGCTAGATCAGGGATGTGACTTCATGTACAATTGGTTTAAAAATATGGTGGTTGTAATAGTATCTACTGTAACCAAATAGCTCCCCTTTACATCTATTGTAGGCTAGATAAGGAAAGTTGCTTCAAGGAGAATCAGTGCAAGAAGAAGCAGTCCTTATAGCTCTATTGAAGGCAAACCAAGCTCTTTTTGATAATATAAATAAGTAAAAATATCCTAAACTAAGAATACAAGCTACAGCAATAATTTATGGATATTGTCTTAATTTTTATTCTGCAAATCATATAATACTATTGATATTTTATTTTATTTATCATTCCAAAAATGGGGAAGGGTTGGAAACCACCCAACTTATAAGAATATTTCAAATCATTATTTACAAACTGCCTAACTATAAAATAGAAACAACACTCAATCCTCTATTCGTCGATGATCACCCAAATTCATCAAACTATAATTATTTAGACCATGCCAAGAACTCAGCTCAGGACTTTCGCCAATAAGCAAGAGCAGGTCAGAAACGTGGACACGTGATTGGCTCTGAACCAATCACATGGTTTAATCATAAACTACTACGCGTTATTCGAAAATATATTTTAACTTTGTCCACTATGCTCGACAAAATATGCTTGAGAGACCAAACACCATTATAAAACCAACCGACTCTTAACAATGTGAATATGATTTGTAGGGGCATGCACTATGAGTTAATATGGATGAAGACAACTAAATCGACTGTTTTTAAGTGACTTGTAATAAGTAATAACTCATTTAATGGCCTCAACGAAAGCATTACAATACAGGGATTTTTTGAAAGATTGTGACATTCTACTACACGACAAATGTAGGTTTGTATTCAGTCCAGTGATGAACATTTTGAGCACTTCCTATAATGTCAAGCAGCTCCACATTGCTGGAGTAAAAACAAGACTATAGTGTGAAAACAAGGCCAAATGTGACAGACTTTTATGTGAAGTTCTTTAATTGTTTTTGTATATCCTGTCCACCATCTAAGTGGGGCCCCCACATGTTATGGTACACCCTGTATTTATGCCCTTTTATCTGTGTTAGTTTGTTTCGTGTGTAACGTGTTAGATACTTTCTAACACTTACAATTAATGCATCCCTATAATAGGTTTAAAACTGTTACTACCAGATCTAATAAGTTCTAATAATTTGTGGCAGAGATAGATTCACTGCGACATCACAAGTGGGAGACGCTCAATTATCTTCAAAAATGCCCCAGCGAACGAGGCAAGTCGGCTTTGAAGACCAACACACAAACATCTAACAACTGGGCCAGCCGACGAGTAAATGAGAGAGGCGTCATTTGGGGTGTTCCCAACAACCATCGTCGAGCGCTGGGGGTCGGGTGGCGTGATTCGTTAAGATTACCACTCTTCTTCGTACGCGGAGAAAACCTTGACAAATTTTATTAGTCTCACTGCTAAATAAAGGCTTGTTCTTGGTTCACGCATATCTATTCTATTGTTACAACTCGTCGGAGGAACTGCTGGAAGGTATTTACGAGCATCGGCTAAGGTCACGTATTGAATACCACGATGGTTGAGGCGTCTGTGTCACCTCCTGGCTGCGGAGTAAGCTACGTGGATACTATAAGTATTGAGCGATGTTGTAATATTTATTGAGCTTAGAGCTCTATTATTCTATGTCCATATGACGTAGTTATTGTAAGTCAGCTCTACTGACTTGTTTCTTTATGCCCTTAAGGCATAATTTACCATGGTGAGCTTTAAGCTCTTTTGTTCATGACTTAGTATTTTGTGTGTAAGTTCTTCTGACTTGTTTCCGTATGCCCATAAGGCATAGTTTGTAGCTTTATGCACCATATATCTATTAGGCTTAGTCGCAAATATTAGGGTCAATATTAGACTCCATAGACTATATGACGATGCTGTGACTAGTTTAAAGAATATAATTAAATAATGGAGGATACCAGTTTATCTATTGCTTTGTTTCACGACCTAACTAGGTCTGTATATGAGACTTGTCTCTGATGTGTTTAACTATGTACTGCTATGCGGTGCGCAACCTGTGGAAGTGCTACTTGTCCATAGTAGTGGCACGTGGGGTTTTGTTTGTTGTGTACGGTCCCCTTGTGGCGGCTTTAGCGTTAATCGATAAAGATGTCTAGTTTGTCTAGTATTATTGTCCCCTTTTTAGGGTAACAGAAGAAATATACTATTTATGGCTCAGGCAGTACTAATTACGAACTGAGCAGTCATAGTATCTGTAGCGTACAGATTCCTGGTAGTTCACCGTTTACTAGTTGTAAAATAATAGTTTCTCTTTTAGGAGCTTATAGCATTGTAATGTCTAACTTTCTATGGAGTTTACCCAAGCTAGCTAGCTCATGCTAATAACCACCCTTATAGTTTTTAAACTGGGACTAAATTTATGTGGTTTAGTTTTTTATATATAAAATTATGATATGTAGTTGGAAGATTCACAGTCAGCTGACTGAAGTAGAATTATCTATGATTATTTTTTAATTAGATTTGATTACCGCTACTTATTTATATTGCTTTAAATTTTACTGCCTTTCATCCTATTTGATGAATTAATAATTGTCTTGCTTTAACTAGTAACAAGCTTTCTTATTTACACCTATGACCTATATGTGTGTCTTAGAGGGTGTACCTAGGTGCTCTTTTGTTTATATTACTGTAACCGTTTATTTTGTCATGTTTAAATAATGGATGGTTTGAATCATTTCTACCTATAATTCTTTGTACTTCCTATTGACTTGTTTGAATATTAATAAACTGATTTATTAAATTTGTAAATTATTCTTATACTTTTTTCCTTCCAATCAAGATTTATAATTTCACAAGTGTTGTACGTGGTGGAAAAATACCAACTGAAAAACAGTCAAAGAGATTGTTAACCAAAATATACTTGTGTCCACTCAAAAAGAAAACATGTTGGATATCAGCTGTGTCTAGTCTGAAATACAATCGTGTGAATTATCTATGGTATTTAAAGCAGACACTGATACTCTGCTTTCTCTTTATTATGAACGTGTAAATCATACTTGATTCTTTCACAGCTCTTGCTAGAGATTTCCTCAAGTCAAATAGGAAGGATTGGTTGATGACTGTGGGAAGAGCTGTAGAAAAGGGTAAACCTTTGAGGTTAGTAAACAGCAAAACATTTCGTCTGGAAACTATTCGAATGGTTGTTTTGAAAACTCGTCAAAAATTAATCAGCGAAGAAATAAGAATCAGAGGGAGAGATAGAATATGGGTGAGAGGGGGGCCAGTACTCAAGCTCTAACCGCTTGCAGGTTGCAAAAATATAAGCAGCTGCCATTTGAGAAAGTGGTGTTAAAAGTTCGAGTTATAAATAATGTGACGGTTACTAGTTTAGTTTATAGTATTGACTAGTTTTAATTAGTTAGTTGATGTGTAGGTAATACTAAGATATTAATTCCGTAATTTCGTATTTATTAGGACGATCCTTTTTTAAAAAAATCCAAATATATTCTTTGTGTTCAAAATTGATATTATATTACTATACTATTAGTGCTATTTTATAAGTATTAATAATATTATATCAAATGTAACTGCTGCTGATCACACAGCTTGACATATTAACATATATATGAAACAAATTTTTAGTAACTTTAGTAAATGTCAAACAAGTTTATTCCTTTTTGAATATGACTGTAGACAGGCTCGTCTGAAACGTGGGCTGACTACCCAGGGCACAAACAACCCCAGCCTCTTCCCCTTCCCCTTCCTCTTAGTCACCATTTTTAATATCGATGTGTCTTATAGAGATATATTTGTCAAAGTCTTCGATACATTTGGTCAAGATGGAAATACCTTTATTAGAAAAGGGTACAATATTGGACCATGTAAGAAAGTGAGGGTTAACCTTCCGAGCCCAAATTATTAAACCTACAACTTTATCAGAGGAAGATGATATCATCTCTTAAATTATCCAGGCCGGGTATGCGATGCATGGGCTTGGCTAAGTGGCATTAGTTTCTCAATGACCGGTTTAAAGTCACCAGGAATCTAAGAGCACTTGCTCCAGCGCCAAACCTGCCCCCCTAGTTAACCATTTTACTCGTTCCCTTAGAAAATCTCACCCTCACCTTAGGGTGATATGGACAACTTTAGGAAACACTGCTTTAGAAGTTATTTGGAGTTTGTTTTAAACGTATCATATTCAAAAAATTTAGGTAGGGAGTGAAATAAATATAGAAGAAGGCAGATTTATTCCCAGGGGTGTGGGAACATTTACAGGGGGCCATCGTAAATCCTACTCCCTAGATTCTGCCACCAATGGGCATACATATATTTAAGAAGTGCTCAATGTAAACTTTCAGTCTTGGAAGGAGGAGGAGCTATGAAAGTTTATAAATGTTAAACCATATTAAAACAAGCTTTTAATAGATTTAATCCTTGCCTTTAGTCACCATAAGAATAAGCCTCAGAGAGCATCTAAAATTATTTAATCATTCATACCTTTTCTTTGTCTAAGGCAGTTGTGGAGGGGGGACTGTATCCCATAAACCCCATCCCCTAAAATGTTGACTGGCTACGGCTTCGGGCTACCAGTAAACTCTATCATATTATTCGGTCCAATCGCCGTTCGGCTGTTGCCCGACTCAGAACTTCTTACTTGACAGTTGCGCCAAGCCAGGGTGTCTGCGAAAGGGCTGATTTTTGTTTGAGTACCGAGTCACTGTCGTGACTCTTAACCTCGTGAATGAAATTTAATACCTATGAAATGAAACAGATGAAATGAGGCTGTAAGAGAATTACAAGTATTATTAAATTACAATGCTGCAAAAGAATTACAAGTGTGATTAGTAAATGTCCCTGTGAGGTGGAATAAATGTGAGGGTTCTTGGAAGTTGGGGAGGATTTTCTTTTCTTGGGATGTGGGGAGGTGTGTTTAAGGTATGATGGTGAGTTGTGAGTGATTGCGTTGGTTCGTGGGAGTTGGGAAGGATTTTCTTTTCTTGGGACTTGGGGAGGTGTGTTTAAGGTATGATGTTGAACTGTGAGCGATTGTGCGTGTAAGTTGTACTGTGTAACTGGGCTTCCTGACATAGTAACTTTTTTTTTAAAAAAAGTTTATAACTAATAACTAAAACTAATGATTTTTTATATTATTATTATTAATACTTATAACTAGTGATGAACTACAACTAATGATTTTTTTTTAAGTTTTATATATTTTTAATACATTTTTGGTTTTTTAATGTTTTTTTTTGTTGTCACTATGCCAGTCTAGGTTTCTTGTATTTCCTCGTGTCCTCTGGGTCGTAACGTCCTAGTGATCTTATGATTGTGTTTGTGTGCGTGTCGCTTTGTTCGTAAAACTTCTTGTTCCTATCCCTGTATATCTCCTGTAGTAGTCTGCTCTTTGTCATGGTGTGTAAATCCTCTGTTCTGGTGTAGTAGTTTGCCCCTGTTATAGTTCGGAGTATCTTGTTTTGAGTAGTTTGTAGTTTCTTTAGTAAGTGTGCTGATGCGTAGCTCCAGGCTACGCAGTTGTATACTATTAGTGGCTGAATGACTGATCTGTATATGGTTAGTTTGGTGTGTTCCGTTAACTGGTTACCTTTTAACAGTGGATAAAGTTGACTGAATCTGCCTCTCGCTTTTGTGTTTATTTGTTCTATGTGCTTTCTCCAAATTAATCTCTTATCTATTGTTATGCCTAGATATTTTACGCTTGTCTGTATTGGGATTTCTGTATTAAATAATATGAAAGGAGCTGGTGGGTTTTGATGCCTTTTAGATATTACTAGTGCTGCTGATTTGTCTGGGTTAACTTTAATTCTCCATTTAGTGAACCATTCCTGTAATGTAACTAAGTATCTCTGGATTCCTAGACTTGAAAAGTTTATGTTTCTATTTTGAGCGTAAACCATGGTATCGTCTGCAAATTGCCTAACTTTAACTCTCGGGTCGGAGGGTATGTCTGAGACGTAAATGTTGTAGAGGTGTGGTGCTAGCGTGGAACCTTGGGGGACTCCCGCCCTGATTGGGTGTGTTGGGGACATTTTACCCTCCATTGTTACCTTGAATGTTCTCAGACTAAGGAAGCTGGCTATTGTGTGGACGAACCATGAAGGGAAGTCAAGTATGATTAGTTTGTGGAGTAGGCCGATATGCCACACTTTATCGAAAGCCTTCTCTATATCTAGAAATATTGCTATTAGGTACTGTTTTTCTTCAAATGCCAGAGTGGCGTCTTCTATTAGATTTACTATAGGGTGGGCGGTGGAGTGATAATTATTGAAGCCAAATTGAAGTTCTGGGATAATTTTTAATCTATGAGTGATTTGTTTTAATCTTCTAAGTATCATTTTTTCAAATAATTTGCTGAGCGTGGGGAGGAGGCTGATTGGTCTTCTGTTTTGGGGAAACATGGGGTCTTTGCCTGGTTTGGGAATTGTTATAACCTTAGCCAGCTTCCAGTCGTCCGGGAAATGACATAGGTAAAGTAGTGCGTTTAGAATTGTCAAGAGTACCCGCACTGCCCTTAGTGGTAGGTGTTGTACTATCTCGTTTGTAATTTTATCGTGCCCTGGGGCTTTATTTCTGGGAAGTTCCTGTATAGTAGATGTAAGTTCTTCCAGTGTGATGTCATCTGCCTGTGTGTTATTTGGTTTAAATAAGTACTCCCTTACTGACATGGTGGCTTCCCTGGTGAAGTTTGTTTTCTGTGGTCTCTGGTTGGGTGTAAACTGTTTTTCTAGTGTGGTGGCTATGGCCTCCGCTTTCTCCGAGCTTTTATAGGCCATACCGTTTTCCCCGTGTATGGCTGGTACTGTTCTGATTCTTTTATCTCCCCTTAGTTGCTTTGTTATTTTCCATGTTTTGCTATGGTCTGTGGCTGCCTCTGTGACATAAGTGTTCCATTTTTCTAACCTGATAGTTTTAACTTGTCTTCTAACCTGTGCTGTTAATTTATTGTAGGCTGCCCTGTGTTGGGGGGTTCTGAAGGTCTGCCAGTCCCTCCTAGCTTCCCTTTTTTGTGCTATGAGAAAATCTAATTGTGGGTTATTTTTCCGGAGGTCGTGTATGATTGGTTCCCTCACTGTACTCTGTTTGTAGGCCTGTTGTACGGTCGACGTGAACAAGTGAAGCGTTGCTTCGGCTTCCTCCGTGTCTCGTATGTGGTGTACCTCCGGAAGTGTGTCTTCCAGTGTTGTTTTAAAAGTGTCCCAATTACATGTAATTTTGTTGTTAGTGAGCCCTCTTATCTCAATATCTGCGGTAATGCTTATCTCGCAGAATATTGGGTTGTGGTCTGAATCTAGTTCGTGTAATACCGTGAGGTCTTCTGGTGTGATCCCTATATCTGTAAGAACTACATCTATTATATCTGGTTGGTGTAGGTAATTTGAAGGGTAAAATGTCGGTTCGTTTGGTGCGATCACTAGGTAGTTGTTATTGTCTGCGTGTTCGTTTAGTGTGCGCCCGTTAGATGTTGTTGTCCTACTGTTCCAGTTTATGTGTTTGGAGTTTAAGTCCCCTGCTAATACTAGATTCCCTGTCCGTGTGAGTTCGTCCAAGTCTTGTGTCTGTAGCGTCGCCTGCGGTGGTTTGTATATGGCCGCGAAAAGAATACTCCCCCTTCGTGTGTTAACATTTACTGCTGTAGCTTCTATTGTTATTAAATTTTGAAAATGATGCTGGTAGTGTTGGAGAGTTCTTTTAATAAAGACCGCTGTCCCCCCTCCTGTTCTGTTTACTCTGTCTGACCTGTAGACTTCATAGCCGTAGAAATAGATGTTTTTAGTGGGAGTTAGATGTGTCTCATTTATAAGAGCTATGTCTATTGCATAAGTGTTAAGTAGATCTTCTAATTCTTTTGCTTGCTGGAGTATTCCATTCGCGTTCCATACAAAAACGCGCAGTATGTCTTTAGTCCTAGTCTTCCCTGTGTCCATCATTAGTCAGTAGAGAAGTAGTTCGTAAGTCCATCTATGACTATCATTAATTTTTCTGTTGTGTCTTGTGCTTGCCTTAGCTTTGTAAGGTATGGTTTGAAGTGTGTAATTAATTTTATAATATTTAAATCTTTGAAAAAATTAAAAAGTTCCTTGATGTCGGAGGCTGTGGAGGTCTGTTCATGAACTTCTTGTTGTGGGGGCCGTGTAGCTTGCCGCAAAACTTGGCTGTATTGCCGGCTTGTGGACGCGACCTCAGATTGGCGCGTTTCGGCCACTGCCTTCGGTCGTTGGGGAAGAGAGGGGAAGTCTCTGCCGGTGGCTTTGGGGGGTGGGGGGATACGTCTCTGTTGGGTGAGGGCTTCTTGTTTGGCTGTGTGATGTGTCAGTTTCTCGTCTAAAAGTTTCCTGTAGACGGGGCATTTGCTGTAATTTGCAGAGTGATTACCTCTGCAATTTATACATCTTGCCGTGGTGGTGGTGTCTTTTTTTTTTTGGCAGTCCTTTGTGTCTTGCGCTGACAGGCATTTGACACAACGGGGATTGTTCTGGCAGTTGTTGCGGGTGTGTCCTATTCGGTTCAATTTTATAGGAAGGAGCTTTTATAAATACAAATCCATTTTTAGTGTCCAAAGTAATAACATTTTAATACTTTACTCATGCTATTATATAGGTACAGATGATATCTATCAAAGGTAACAAATGAAAATGATATAACCTGACGTGTGAATAATTTAAAGTAGATATACAGTCAGACTTGGTTATAACGGCCTCGGCTATTCCGTTAACTCAGGCGTAGCGTCATTTTTTCAGCAGTCCGGTTAACCTGTCATCTATTAACGTTATAAAAACCTCTGTTTTTGCGTCACTACCACTTGGTTGTAGCGTCAAAAACTTCTTAGATATTTTACTTTAAATTGTATTTAAATGTACGTATATGTAAACAAAAGTTTGAAAAAATTAGACAATTCCTACAGAGGTATATTTTATAGCAAGCTGGGAGTGTACTGGTCATACAGTGCGCTGGTCTAATAATATTCTGAATGGAAAAACAAAGTCAGGGAGAGGGTTGCGGGAATAGTGGACGCTTCAAAGTCAAAATGAAGAGAGGACTAATCTCCTTCATTGTTACTGAGTTGGATGTCCTGGAACTGTCTCGTGTGCGCGTCGAAGCTCATAGCAAAGGTGTTTTTTTTTCGTGTTTTATAAGTTCGACGTCAGTTTTTGTAGACATTGTATAGTCATTATACATAGGCCTAAATTTTTTATAATCATGGCAAGTTGTAGTACAAAATTATAAGTTCTGTCTATTCAAGAGAAAGTACGTGTCATTAGAGTATGTGAAAGTAGACGGAAAAGGGCTGATGTATGTCGTGAATGGGGGGGGGGGGAGATTAGTGAATTCTATTATAGGCACAATTTTGAAAGCGTTCTGTTGGTACCTCTTTTATAACGTTACCACACTGACATAATGTCAAAATTTGTTTGGCCCCTTTGATGACGCTACAACCAAGTTCGACTGTAGTAACTTTTATATGTCAGATAAAGCACTTCCTATGAAAATTGGACTGTAGCTAGAAACTCAACGTCTTGCCATGCCAGCTTTGAGTCTGTAAATTTTATGATATCGAAAGGGATCTTAAAAATCCAACCCAACAAAATTATCCGAAGAAGTGGTGGACTCAAAAAAATGTATTCTTTAGTTTAGGAGTATTGTACTGAAGTTAATATTTCTGTATGTTTTCCCAACTAGGGATTTTATGGATACTTTTAATGTTTATAGTAGTGTATCTTTAAAATCTGTAGCTGTAAGCCTGACCCGGGTCTTAACTTGTATACATTTAACTATACTTAATTGTTTTATATTATACCATTCCTTTACACGTTTTATGACTGCCTCTATGTTATAGTGGTCAGAGGTCCTGACTACAAATACAGAAGTACCGGGATCGATCCCCAGTGCTTCCAAAATTTATCTGTGAAAATGGGTCTGAGACGGGGTCAAAATCAGCCTTGGGAGGACAAATGAGGAGCTACTTGAATAAAGAAGTAGCAGATTTGGTTGAGAAAATTGAGTTTAATGGTTGGAGGGCTTGTTGTGCTGACCACATGACACCCTCTATCCACGAATGTTGGCACTATCATCGATAACAGCGGTGGCCGCTTGTTCGATATAGATCGCTTGCGGGTTTAAACAATGGAGTTTATTTTTACATGTTTAAAGATTCTCATTCATATTATTTGTGATTGAGAGGAGAGGGGACGTAAATTCCTCCCACGGCCCCCTTACTCCCCTCCTGGTTGCGCCACTGATCTTAAACAGGATTTGAGCCTTCCTCATGGAGACTTAGGGGTGGTGGGGTGGGGGAATCCTGCCCCTTCACCTGATTCTCTTTCAAGTGTCGAGTGTTATTTTTGCGGACGTGTGGATGCGCGACCTAGCAGATGCACTTGATAGGAGTTGTTGAGCCAATTAGGGCATCGCTTTCAGCGGTCACGTGCGTACAGGGGTTGATCGAGAGATAGGGGGAGGTGGAGTGGTGGCACATGTTGCACAACATACTTGGGAATATGGGTCTGCACTTGTACATTCTCGTTGCATCGTGGGAGAAAAACTGATTATGTTGAAATACATTTCACTGAAATTATTTTTCCAGTGCATGGAATTTATTACTTTATTCGACTATATTAAAAAGGACTTGCTTATTTATTGATTGGCATCGCGTTTTACACCCATTTGGGTTCTTCGAGTATTTACTGATTTCCATAATGTGTTAAAGATGAATAAGTTTGTTGAATCCATAGGAAATGTAACCACATTTGAGTGGTGGTATAGTGGAAAACAATTGAGAAAAACCGGCATCATTATACCCGATAGGGACTCAAACCCCGATATCCTTGCTGTTGGCATTTCAGTTTATTGATATATATATATATAAAGATTACTCATGGTTAGTTACACATTAATTAAGAAAAAAATAATACTTTTATACATATTCAGAAAAAAAATATTAGTCGTGAAGTTCAGAAAATGCGTTTATTTTTTAAATTCAAGCAGTCTTAATATTAGATGTTAATATAAAATATTTTCATACTAATGTTATCCGTGTTAACTATAAGCCCACTTTCACTTTTTGATTAATATATTTTTTATTAGTATTAGTAATTTTAACACCAAGTCTACACAAGGTTTAATATATGAAATGGCTTTAGGATGAGTCTATCTGCATTTATGTGTAGGATGAATGGGTAAAAATCACACGTGGACAACAGCCTCTTAAACACCTGTCTAAAATTATAATCCAATATATTGATAGCAAGGTGCCTCAGAACGTGTGACTACAAATATAATTCTTTACGAGTTAATACAACCAGACGTAACCGACAACAACGTAAGTCACAGTATGAAGAGTATTTACAAATTTTGAGTGAAAATACAAATAAAAACAATAATAATAGTAATAATAGAAAAATGTGTGAAAAAGTGAAACATTAGGAGTTTTAAGAACAAAAGAGCATGTATGTCTTGGTGAATGCGTGTTGTTGAAGCGAAGGGAGTACACAAGGATAGAGAAATGTGGAGAAAGTTAGGGAGGATGGATTAGGTACGAAGTTGTTTTTCGAGCTATAGGCACAATTTTGTGTCTACCTCTTAAGGTGAAGGCGTGTTTAGGTATGTATGAATGTATGTGTAATAAAATAAAATATATTGGTTTTAAAAATAACAGTTATTCAAAATACTATAAAACTGACCTCTTGAATAGCTTTCTAATAAATATATTATTCAAATATTACCCACTTTGGTGGCCACATGGTCTAAGGCACCACTCTTACAATGGGCTAGACTGCCGATGACAGGGAGGTTGGGGTTTGATCCCGATCGGGTGTACTTATATTCCACTCTCCCCCCACGCGAATGCATGTACACTTCCTCTAGATTAAACTTTACTCATCCCTAACACAATAGTGCAATTAGTACATAGGCGTATATAATCCAAACGAATAGTAAGATGCGGTGCAAAAAAAATTTTGTTTTGTTTATTTGCGTTAAATCTTACTTCTCGTCTAGACTAGTGTAATTAATTACACTCGTTCGTTAAGGATGAGCTAGGGTTTTAAAGATAATACGCCAACATTTGCACGGAGGAAGGATGGTAAATTATTTGAGATAAAAATTATCGATTTAAGTGCACCCAGTTGGGATTTGAACCCCTAGCTTCCCATCACTGACAAAACCAGGCGAGCTTGACGTTCAGTCCATGTGTCCATCAATGTAGGCTATGTTCTATAAAAAATAATATAACTATAACACCCATTTTGTAAAAAAAAATTAAAAAAATTTAAAGGCCAAGTGTTTATATTCTAGTCCAATAAGGGTGACAATGGCTTTCCTTCCCACGTTATAAGCACCGTCATTTGGGTCGTTCATACCCTAACGTTTTCAGTTGTCATGTTTTGTTATCAATTATTGATGTCACTTATCTCATTTCCCTATAGGGCCGCACTTAAAAAAACAAAAAAAATCACGAGTCAAGCTAACAATATTTGGCGTTGGTCTTGGTAAATACATAAAAAAAATTGATGGAGGGAGAATCAATGCTGCTCTTTGTCAATTATGCAGACGATAAACCAAGGGCACGCCAAGAACTCAAATTAAAAATATAATTGCTCTTTGCCTCATCCATAGATGGGTTTATTATAATACACTTAAATCAGCCGATACGGTGAAGGTTTTTAGACAGTTTTGTTTACATTAGGGAGGTTGGTTCCTCTTTGTGAAATTACTACCTCTGTAACATCAAAAGAAAAAAATATATGTTTTTAGTTGCTTGTGTTTCGTAATATTTCAATCAATGCCATATAATTTACTTCTACCGGAAAGTACTCTTTGTAAAAGTTTGAAACAAATATTCAAGAACATACTATGTCAATTTTTTTTATATTACTTACTTTAATGAAGATTTTAAATTAAATATTAAATATGTGAAAAACACAGTAAAATTAGTGGTCTTTTAAAAATTTCTTTGTATCAAAGGTTGAAATTTCTTATAATAGTTTTTTTTACATTGCGTATTACTACCCGTTAAGGTTATAAACCAATTTAGGCCTACTAATTACTCTAATGAGTTAGGGATGAGAAAAGGTTGAATATATAGTATGTGTACCCGCATTGTCATGGAGGTAGCGTGGAAAACTATTTTAGAAAAAAAACTAGCCCTCATCTCTCTGTCATTGGCAGCAGTGGCTAAAATTAGGGGGGGGGGGGGGGTGCTGCCCCAAAAAAGGTTTAGATTTTGTTTTAAAACTGTGTAAAAGGAAAAAAACATGTATAAAAAGAAAATTTATTCAATAACTTGATAAGATCTTAAACATATTTTTTTTACTTACTTTAACTTAAATTGTTACAGTTCAAACTTGATCTTTTCATTTAAAAATTAAATCCATTCTTATTGTTTTAACTTGCGCAAAAAGTTCAATAATTTTCTCCTTGATCTCTGGATGACAATTGAGGAAATTTTTCTCCATTGAAAGTACTGCAAGCGCATTTAGTATTTTATGTTAAATAAAATAACCTAAAAAAAAACAAATATAATAGCTGGAAGCAGAATAATAATTTAATCCTACATTCTTCTACACTTTATTACATTCAAGAATATGGTACACGGTTTTTTAAGTACAACACACGCTGAGTAAAAAAAAACCTTCCTTCAACCACCACGCCAGAGACGGCACTGCGAGGCCAACAGTGTTCTATACCTGGTCGTTCCGCCTTCCTCCTCATCCCCTCCTATGTGCGCATGCGCACAACAGTCAAATACCACGTCGCTGGCACTGTGAAGCGCACAATTCCATACAAATATTTCTGTATTCTTTTCATAAACTTTGGGATGGCTACTGAAGTACTGACACTAAGCTTAAGAAATGTATATTGTACTACAAAAATAAAGAAAGAATTAAAGAAAAAAGGACTCACTATATTAAATAATTAATTAATTAAATTAAATAATTAATAATAATTAATAATTAATTAATTAAATTAAATAATTAATCTTAATAGGGCTATTGGTTTTTTATTCACCTAAATAAATGGTAATGCAGTTCAAGGCGTTAGTCTAATATATATATATATATATATATATGTGTGTGTGTAAAATAAATGGTACAGTGCACCGCACAGACGTTCTCCCTCTTTTATCTAAAAATAAAGACATTTACTAAAACTAACTACTTTTTAAAAGTTTAAAACGCCTTGGTTAATTGATTTTATATATCAACTTCCCAGTTGTCACATGGTTTAAAGCATCATCTATTTGATTTTTAAAAATACACCCAAGGTGCACACGTTGGGGTTTCACTAAGTAGATATGAAAAGTTCCAACTTTCAGTTTCTCTTAGTTTTAGATTACTCATCGGTATTCGTAGGATTTAAGAGTCAAGATATCAATATACAGTCAATAACGCTTCTAGTGAACTATTTTCGATACATATATTTACTTCACAATATCCGGAGCTCACTAAAACTGAACCGTGTTTCCACTTTAACTGAAGTGAGAGGGGTAGGGACAAACAAAATATTACAAACAGAATCAATGTTAGTGAAGTCAGTCAACTAACATGTTGCTTGCTTAATAATGCATTAATTAATATTTTCTATGTATCCTTCTCAAGAGTCTACAATTTTTTCCCTCACTCAATTTCACACTGTACAGTAAATAACATTTTATTTATATTATTATTTACTTGGCTATTCTGGTATTTAAGCTGCCTTTTAAATAAATCTATTTTTCTTACTAATGTGTATATAAAAAACCAAAACAAATTATAGTTTCACTTTGAATTTAAGATTGGAATGTATTATTTATTTACTATTTGGATTTTAAGTTTATTTGGTGATCAAATAATCAGAAAAAAATAAGAATGATATATTCATTAGGAGAATACAACATTGATCATCACGGGGCTTAAGAGAGATTGTTTATAAAAGATTAATTTTACTAATAATTATAGTAAAGTTATAGCCTATAAATTAACCGGATGTCTATGATAAATTTCAGCACAATTGGTACAGTGGTTTGGACGTAACTGGGCAACAAACTAAGAGGCAAAATTTCATTTTTATACATTAGTGGGATTACATTAATAATCAGTAATTAATGTCAAAACACATCACTCGCAATGCAATAATTATAATTATGTGAACATATTTTAGCTTGTTTGTTAATATACAAAACGACCAATCATACAATTTAAATTGAGCAATGAAATAAATATAAAACGTAAATATAGAAACAAAATTTAAGCGTGATAGTTCAACAAACGCTCCCAAATAAATGTGACATTTTATGTTACATAAATTTACTCATTTGTTTACACCGTAACAGTTGATTAAATCCTTCCCAATAGTCCACCAACTAAATCACCACAAAATATATCATTTGGAGTGGAATTTCAGCACGAAATTAAACTAGCCGCATCATGCAGATTATAGTATATTTAAATATATTTATATGATGCATCCCAAAATATACTACACGTAGTTGTTTAATAATTAATTTATGAATCTTAAAAGTGTACACAATTAGTTCGAATAATATACGTATAAATAGTAATCATTTGAATGTGACATAATACATATTTACAATTCGCTTTTCAAACAAATTAAATTATGTGTTTAAGTGAAGTTCAAGTTGAAAATTTAGTTTCAAAAATACTTATCCTTGTGAAGATGTGTAGTATTAGTTTAGTTAGACTATGATATTTTATTCCTGACTAGCATAAGTACCCGTATCTGCCCGTGGTAACGATGCAATGTATTGCATGGTTACCCCTGGTAACGCTTTTCTTTTTTCAAATAGACAGAAAAAAAAAACTCTTGATTTTATTAATTCCGACCCAGTTTTTAATTGATTTAAAAAATCTAATCTAAATTTTATAATTCCAGATTTGAGGTGTACATTTTCGTGCATAGGGGATATTAATATTTAAAATTCCAAACCTTTGCTTTTGATAGATACGACGCGATGCTCATGAGAGACAAAAAACTACACATTTTATTAATATAGAATATATATGAAAGAAGATTTGAAAGAATTCTATCTTTAGGGACTTTCTCAGTCTGAAATATTATACAGTGTATTACGTATTACTTCTGTTTATAGCTATGTAACAGTTTTAATATACAAATTACTTGTCAAAACTGTTGAGATATATTTGATTTATATTTGTTATATTTATTTTTTTGGTCAAACTAAATAAAATATTGCTCCATTATAAACATAGAGTTTAATTTTATTCACAAGGTGGTATCATCAGTTGTTGAATATCTGTCATGAGCATAGCGGCATTAAATGACAAACTTTTCAAATGAATAGAGAAAGTTGTTACTAAATTTCAAGTCATCCTTGACAAATATTAAAGAACTGTTGAGGTCATAGTGTGAAACAAATTTAAACCCTATGTTTTTACTGGAGAAATAGTTGATTTATTTTGACCCAAAAAAAATTTCGCTATAAAAACTGCAGAAACCCTGCCCAAAATTCCCCTTCCTCTTAATGCATGCGTATAGTCCTAATATGAAAGGGTGAAAAATAAATGTGAGCTAAATTAGAAATGCTTAGGAGTAATAAATAAAAAGAAATAAAAAGTGATGAAATGTGTATAGCCTAAGCTAAGCTACTTGAAAGTGGTGCGGGATGCGTTGCTGCTGTACTTATTAACGGCGGAGGAGCGTCTTGCTCGCTAGTTTATGATACGAGCCGCCAGGCAGCAGCAGGCGAGGCGAAGGGGCCCGAGACTTGGTATATACGACCTCTCCCGCCCAACACATCACCGGGCGATGCTACTGCCTGGCTTTAGAGCTAGCGGCGGCAAACTGAAAATTGCCGGCACTTGGACCGAGAAACAATGGCGTCTGCAGAGCAGCTCCACTGGGAGAAATTCAGACTCACGTTTTAAATTGCTCACTTCTTTCCCTTTATTCCGATCTCCCCCACCTCCATACCCTTCTCTCTATTTCTTCCACTGTCGCTTTTTGTTTTTCCTTTTTCTTCTTTTGACCATAATTTGTTTTTTTCTGTTTCTGTATGTTTCACTTTAATGGTCTTCAACATCATTGACTAATTTTGTTTTATCCTCCTTTTGATATTTTGGAAAGGATGTATTTTAAGTTTTTTGCCTTGAACATATTCACACAGATCAAATTTCATGAGAAGGGCCAAGTAAGTACACACATTTTTTTTTATCTTTTTCTGATAAAAATTGATAAGATATTACTACTTTATTAGTGTTATATTATGAGAATTGGTTAATGGCTTATCTATTTTAAGCCTGATGGCTTCAGATAAACCCGCTTCAGGGGCCGAATAATCTAAGGCGTCACTCTCATGTTAGACTGGCCTGCTGTTGATGGGGAGATCGGGGTTAGAATCCTGGTCGGGTCTAGTGAAGATAGATTTTCCTAAATGGGATCCCACTCTCTTTTCACGCAGATGTGGGTAAATTACCTCTAAATGCTTCCTTCCTCATCTCTACCCTATTAGATTAACTATCATATATGTTTATAACCTGAATGGGCATCAGAACGCAGTTATACAAAAATATAAAAGCGTCAGATAACATGACCTAACTTAGGGGCATGGGAAATTATATAAAGTAGATTTTCTTGCTATCAGCTAAGGTCGTTTCTAAAATTAGACTGTACTCTTGTTTTCAACAGTGATATTTTAATTTTAAAAAAGTCTTTAAATAATAAAACAAATTAATTCAATTTAAATCCAATTTATAATGTCAAGTTAGAGAAAATATGTACCGGTACCGGTAATCAATGGAAGGATCATTGAGCGAGTCGTTAAGGTCTCAACCTCATTTGATTTAGTTTACTGGTTACGAAAATAAACGTGGTTTGAATCACACCTGGGGTGACTTAGAATGTTTTTCCCTTCACGAAAACGAATTAAACACCCTTCTTATCCCTGCCTCATTTAGCATAAATATTATAAAGATTGCCCGAATGGGTAGTAAGACGTGTTGTGAAAAAATATATTATTATATTAAACTAATATGTGTTGACATTTTTTTATAATTTTCCTCTAAATAATCTTTAACTCAATTATATGTGAAAATGAAGTTTATCTTCTGGAAGAAAGATTTGAAAAGATTGTTACGTTTTGACACATTTGCTTTATTTTTAAACTCTTTTAGGACAGATTTAACAATTTATTTGTGTTTTCTAGAACTCTAAATAAATACATGCTAACTTTGATAGGTGACATCAAACTTTTGTTGTTGTTAAATTTCAGATCTAAAACACCTAACATAATTCATGGTTTGAACTTCATAATCTGTAACCACATATGTAGATCCCAAAAAGGATTAACTAAATAAATTGCAGCTGTCCTGTCGGGTACCTATCTCTGTTCAAAGTTTAATCGCGATTCGTCAATTAGCTGTAAAGCTATAAAAGAGACATGTCATGGTAAACAAAAAATGAAGTCATGTAAATCCCTTTTACTATAAAACAATATCTAAAAATAAAAACCAATATGTGGTGAAATAAACTCGTTAGATTCCTCAATATTTTTAAAAAAAGAGGAAATAGTCCATCCATACCTGTGTTTACGTGGCCTAAGGCATGAAATGCGTAACAGACTGGATGGATGTCGATTTTCGAATCTCGCCAGATGTACTAGACTCTAGAGGATGGTATTCCTATTCGATATTCATACTAAGGTGGATACATTCCCTATAATTACCCTACTCGCATCGACCGCATATATATTAGGTTGTTAAATAACCCTCATGGTAAAACCAAAGTCTTAAGAAAACGTTAAAAGGAAATTAATTTTTTCCTTGGTCCAATAATAAGATAAGATTATTTCTCTCTTAACGAGGCTTAGCGATAATTTACCAATCTCTATCGACAGTTGTGAACCCAGGTACGGAAAACAGTATATTTTCTAGACCAGTGGGGGGCAATAAGGGCATCACCCGCCTTTTCCAAAAGATTGCCAGTAATGTAACAAAACAAATGAAATACTACTATAATAAAGAACATTCAAAATGTTTCAAATGCATAGTCTACATTTACAGACCAAGATTACGATTTGGTATTCAAAATGTACACCAATTAAAAGTGTCCCTAACCGTTTTAATGTGAAAAATTAACAGAAATGATATATTTGATGTATGCTATGCTCTTTCCCCCACCTTCTCCCTCATTAAGTAAATATCTGGGCCCACAAAATGGATAAAAATTAACAGATATAAAAGATTCAATGCATGCTAGCCCCATTTCGCCTCTACCCCTCAAAGAAAACTTGTGGGTGCGTCATTGTGTATAGGTCCATCCCGAAATCCATATCTTAAATAATTGGATATATAATTGTATGATACCTTTCGCTGTGCCACCAACAGTAATTGAGCTAGTGTTTGTCGAACGATAAAATAATATTGGGTTCAAAAGAAAAAAAAGCTCGGTGAAGGTGGAGGAGGGGGGGAGGACGGAGATATAATCGGTTGTTGCACTACTACTCTAGACGCCACAAGACGCCGGTCTTCCTCTCGTCTGCAGCAGGCAATAAAGCGTCTCGTTTGGTCGCGGGACGTGTCTGTTGGCTACAATGGCACGGCAGCAATGTTGGCAGCCTCTGTACGTGTGTCGTCCTCTGGGAGCAGTAACATGACTGGGAGAAGACTCCTTGTCCTACTTCATTGGATCGGTGGTGTCGCCTGCACTGCATTTCATGAGCACTCTTGACATTACCATCATCTGAATACTCGCTCATACAAACCGGAGACTCTCTACCCCGTGTATATATCAACTCTAGGGGACACCTCAGGTGGCGTGGGGTCTATTACACAAACGTCTTTTATTGTAAAAATTGTGTTATTAAGAGGGAGACACTATCATCAAGCATTATAAATCACAATAAACACATTAAAAAAAACCTTGAAACATTAATATAACGCTTATTGGTATAATGTGTCAAACAATAAATAATCAACTCATCTACTCATTGCTATGGTGATTCCAGGGCTGCCCTTAGAAAACGTATGAGATTACTTCGATTAAATTATATGCCTCCCCTCTCCCCCACCAACACCCTCACTCTAAAAAAAAAGAATAAAAAGCTTAATTTGTGTTTAGTGTTATTATTTGCGGTAGTTTGCATCCATACCCCAATTTTCAGCCGCACAAGATATCAGGAAATACCCCAAAATATAAATACATATAATCATGAATTCTAAAGGCCATGTTTCATACATATAAGGGTTGATTTATCCTGAAACCTTAGTTCAATTTTCTTTCATAAAGAACTAAATCTGTATGACGGTGCAAATAAAAACTGTGACCCACCCCGGTGACCGCATAGTTTAACGTGCTACTCTCACAGTAGACTAGCCTGCCGATAACGGGGAGATTGAGGTTAGAATCTCAGTAAGATGCACTGAGGTGGGTTTTTCCCTAAATGGTTTTCCACCCTCCCTCCGGTTAGATATGGTTACACTTCTTTTAAATTCAACCTAATCCCTCTAAAAATTAACAAAATTAGTATATAAACGTATAGCCCGAACGGGTAGTAAGACGTGGTGCTAAAAAAGAAAAATTGAATTAAATTGGTTATTGTGTTCAAAAGTTCTCGTGAGACATATTCACCCCCAACAGAAATGCAAATGCAAATTGGTGGAGTTAAAAAGAGATCTCGTTTCAGTCGATCAATAAATCAAACCACATGATTATGTTTATATTTGTTTTTACACTATGACAATATTTGCTAGATCACCTATACAGGAGTCTACTATAAAAGCACGCATGCGAAAATTTCCCACCCCATCTTGTTTTTTCTACCTAATAAATAAAGCATTGGACCCCCTAAATCGCGGGGCCCTGTGCAGCTGAATAGTTTGCACACCCCTAAACAAAGGGTAGTCCTGAGTATTCCGCCATATTTATTCTTCAGCATTATTCAACAGATTACAGCTAAATTACAGTTCTTTGTTAAAGTAACTTAGACATTTTTACTTTCTCTTGACCCCCGGAGATAGAAGTATTATGATCGTAAAAAAAGGGGAAAAATTGAACCCGAAATATTGATAAATGTCGAAGTTTCATAACCCACTTAAGCCAAAAACGTGTTTTTTCACGATGGCGTCTGTATTGTTAACATTCAACCACAAAACAAAATAGAAACAAGAAATTACATAGTAATCACAACACATATATTGTGAGGAATGGAGAAAATAATAAAAAGGAAACAATCCAAACATATTATATAGGCCTAATATAGCGGTGGAATATCAGGGATACATTCAACTACACTTGCTACAGCATACATTTGTCCATACCCATTTATACTAATATACATTCCGATTTTCATGGAAAGAGCCTTCATAGGAGTAGCAGTTAGAAAAAAATACAAGTATATTTTTTGCGGTTGACATTGATAACATTTTACCATATAGTTAGTGTTATTTTGTAGACATCTTCAAATCACGTAACCTTGCGTATGAATAAGTGAAAGTAGTTCTAGTATGTAATTTAGAGTTGCCAGATAAGGTTATCCCAATTATGATTGGGTTTTATATATAAAGTGAAGCCACTGGATAATACCGAACGGTATTCCTAGTACACAGGGTATTATCGTTGAATAAACTGCATGGTTATTATTGGGGAAACATCCTTGTATTTCTCTTGTTTTTGTGTGGTGAGTCTCTCCTCAAATATAATACACGTTTCGCAACGCTGGAAATCCTATCCCATTACACCGGGTATGGTCCAACTGGTCCAACGGTCAGGACATTCCAAAAGGAATTTTCGAGCCCATACCGAAGGGTCTTGTCGAACTGGTCCGATGGCAAGCTCGCAGGTAGCGGCTGGATCACGATGGCGTCTGTATTGTTAACATTCAACCACAAAACAAAATAGAAACAAGAAATTACATAGTAATCACAACACATATATTGTGAGGAATGGAGAAAATAATAAAAAGGAAACAATCCAAACATATTATATAGGCCTAATATAGCGGTGGAATATCAGGGATACATTCAACTACACTTGCTACAGCATACATTTGTCCATACCCATTTATACTAATATACATTCCGATTTTCATGGAAAGAGCCTTCATAGGAGTAGCAGTTAGAAAAAAATACAAGTATATTTTTTGCGGTTGACATTGATAACATTTTACCATATAGTTAGTGTTATTTTGTAGACATCTTCAAATCACGTAACCTTGCGTATGAATAAGTGAAAGTAGTTCTAGTATGTAATTTAGAGTTGCCAGATAAGGTTATCCCAATTATGATTGGGTTTTATATATAAAGTGAAGCCACTGGATAATACCGAACGGTATTCCTAGTACACAGGGTATTATCGTTGAATAAACTGCATGGTTATTATTGGGGAAACATCCTTGTATTTCTCTTGTTTTTGTGTGGTGAGTCTCTCCTCAAATATAATACACGTTTCGCAACGCTGGAAATCCTATCCCATTACACCGGGTATGGTCCAACTGGTCCAACGGTCAGGACATTCCAAAAGGAATTTTCGAGCCCATACCGAAGGGTCTTGTCGAACTGGTCCGATGGCAAGCTCGCAGGTAGCGGCTGGGAGGGGTGTTGTCTAACTGGTTCGATGGTTGAAAGACCACCCTAATAGTAAGATCCAACTGGCCAGTTCGACCGTACCCCGGCTGGGAGTCCCTCACCCCCTACTCGCCCAGGTGGCCAGTGGTCACTCAGTTGTCAGTTGTTTGCAGAGTGGTGAGCAGTGATGTTTTCAATGTGAAGTGAGAGAAGGTGTAAATTAGTGGTGCATGAAGGTTTTAAATATTCTAAGGCGGACATGACACAAGTATAGAAACCTAACCTAGCCTAACCTAACCTAACCATCGAACCAAATCGACAGTGACCCTTGCACTCTCTTTCACTGGCCATCGGACCAGTTCGACCTTACTAATTGGGTGGTCCTTCAACCAACGGACCAGTTCGACAACACCCCATTATACCACCTCCAGACATATCTGAGAGCGAGGATATTTGAAGATTCTTAACCGAGAGAACGCGAAGATAAAACTTTTCTCCGTAATACCCACAGTTCCCTCAGCAATAATATTGGGTGTAATATGTTTTGATATTCAGGCCACTTCCACTCTGAAGGATTTTAACTACTTTGTTCCTAGCTAAGCTAAGCCTGGTCTCCAATCCACCCAATATAAATATTATGTTGTTATAGATAAATAAAATAGATGTAGATGGAAAAGCAGTAAGTGTATGTATTGAACACAAAAAGCAGTAACCAGAAATCGGATCACTTAATGTCAACTTGTATTTTACATCACTTTGTTTTTATGACAATTTAAATGTATATTTATATTATCTACTAGCGTTGCACACGGTTGTGAATAATATTTATTTATAGCTAAGTTTAATGTTAGTTTAGAAATAAATTGCATACATTCTATTCATACTGCTTTTAAATGCCCACATACTTTTTGTTAGTGATGAAACAAATAAATCAGTTAATTAACTAAGAAAGACAATTTTAAATTATTAAAATAATAGTAACTTGATGTTTTGTGTAGACAACCCCACATCAAGTTGACAAAATATTAGTCTTTTGCCATATATAAATAATCATTCGGAGCAACATCTACTTTCAACTTTTAATAACTGAAGATGGCGTGAAACGCCAAGACATGTCATTTTAAGATGTTTCATGGCATAGTCATCTATACTCTATAGCTATAAGGATACGGGTTCAATTAAAGCCTCAGATAAAGAACGAAAGCTTTATAATTTCATTTTTTGTCACTTTGTTACATACAACTTAATAATACAAATTAGCAGCAAAACTTATACTATTACTAAATATATTAAAACTATCCTATATTGTTAATTCAAAGCTATACAACAGACTCCTTCATTTGAATCTTATAACATTTAATCTAGGTCTAGTTACACATTTGTTTTATTGTAGTTCCCATAAAAATAATTGTTTCCATATAATTCATTTGCATTATTTTTGATTATTAGTAACTTTTATCTTTCAAACCTATTCATCATTGATATTAGCATGTGCAGAAAACTAAAATCTATGTTGCTACTGGAGGAATAATTATCTGATTTATTGTGGCCAAAAAATGCAATGCTATAAAAACTGTAGAATTACTCGCGCTCCCTTCTGCTGCACCTTAAACTCTTTTTTTTTTTTAAGTTAACAGTTTGGCGTGCGCGTTTCTTTATTTGCGGATGCCCGCCGGCAGACAAATGTGGGTGCCGTTACCAAGATGACGCTGATGTGGCAACAAACAAATGAGTAGCGGTGCCCGCCTAAGGGGGTTAGGGGGGCTTGTTTGGACGGGCCCGCTGCTTGGTAGCGCCACTAATGAAACTAATCTACGAGCCCTGCCAACCCTCCGTGTTCTTTTAACAAGAAACAAACGTAGAGGAAACATCGGTTTCCCTTTCCGCAAACCAAATGAATAAGTGCTCCCCGTTCTCTGCTAAGTATCCCGGAGGCGATAAAGGGGACTAATAACAAAATCAATCTTTACCCGCAAGGTAATTATAGGAGTTGTACTTGTTACCCCCTTCATACCAACCACTTTCCTCCGACCACCCTCTCAGTTCCTTTCAACATCCCGTGAACCCTGTAAATTTGTTGTCTGGTTAAAAGGAAACAAAGTGAAACATATTTCAACGTTCAGATCTTTAGCAGAAAACATTTTACTTCTCTTAGTAGAAACTAAGGACTTGAGTTAAACAAAGAGATTTACTGTAGTTTATATCTGGGGAATGGAGTTAGATTCATTTTATTAACTGGTTTTTTTAACTTTATAAATAACAGATTTTGTTATTATTAGCAACGCGTCATACTACCCGTTCTGGTTTTACGCACTTACGCTAATGTATAATGGTAGGGTGACTGTGAGATGAAATGGAAGAGCTACAGTTTAACGTGGGATCCGAACCATGATGGAGGCCTGGAACTCCACACATTCACAACTTGTGATTTTTACACGTCTTGTCAGATGTGAAGAAAGAGTTTGGTAATCAGATAAATCCATGCTGGGACCGATGAATGAACCCCGGACTCCCAGAACAAAAGTCTAACACCTTACCTATAGACCGACAGGTCATCTATATAGACTATTAGCCACTCTTTTGAAACATTGCTGTCCAGGTTACACCTATGGAGGTTGTCAACACGTACCCACAATGAGATGATGTGATAACAGTGAATATGGAGCTGTGGAGCCAGTGGGAGTCTCAAACATAACTTGGGAATAATTCACCCTCTGGCGACCGTTGGGATGATTCTACTAAGAGAAAAATACCCAAGGTACCAGTACCTAAGAGTGCCGAGGGAATTGAACCCAGGGCATAGGTTCGTAAACAATGCACTGACCACTACATCACGAGGACGGACATTGGACTGTGTGTGGGAATTTGTTGAAAACCTTCCAAATAAATGCATGATAATACAGTGTTTTTTAATGAAATGTGTGTTAATACTCGTTTGGACTATCGTCCCATTTACAACAATGGATTAAGAATGAAGAAGTTAAACTTTAAAGGAAATGTATCTACAATTGCGTGAGAAAACATTCGTGACAAAAACACTAAGTAAACACGACCGGAATTTGAGTCTTGGTCTGTCCGTAAATGACAATATAATTTATTACAAGAATAGCGCTTTGGGTCATTTGCCAACTGAGGCCGTTGATATCAACAACTATCGCAAAACTAACTCTATTATATATATATATAATAGAGTTAGTTTTATATATATATATATAATAGAGTTAGTTATATATATATATATATACATGCACACATTTGAGTGGAGGGATATTGGGCTAAAATTTAAGTAAAAATACCCTCAGTACATGTGACCGAGATTAGAACCCAGCTCTCCTTTTTACTGGTGATTCAGTCTAGCCACAGAACACAGCCCCTCCTTCGTAAAGCAAAATTATAATAATAAGATTACTATGCGCTTATAATATTTTAACTTGTGTTTAGGCGGAAAAGGGCGGGAAACAACGCTCGACAATTCATTTGAACTAGGAATAGATTCTTGACCTCATTCAAAGTGATTTCGAATGGAGTTCTCATTTAATTTTACAAGGAAAATACAAAGTAGAGAAGCTCAAAAATGCACTCGAGAATATGAATACGTGGCCCAGTGGCAGAACAGAACTTGATTTGGTTTAGCCCCCTTTACCCTCTGCCCCCATCCTATGTGGTTGAAACATTACACCTCTTTTACCTTACCCCTAGACTTATGCTATCGTGTCACTTCATTGTTAAGAAACTACAATATTACTTTTTCTCTACACTTACGGAGGGAAAGTGTTGTGATCATCAAAAATATCGAACTCAAGATTTTGATAAATGTAGACGTTTCATGACCCCCAAAAAACAAAAAAGTTGTTTTCGCAATGCCGTCTGTCTATCTGTCTGTCTGTTTGTACCTCGGGCTAGATCCAAAACTATTTTATCGACTAGGATGAATCTTGGTATCTGGGGTTTTCATACGGTGCTCCCAAGGAATTTTTTGAAATTAAATATCTGAAGCTAAATTTAAGGGTAGTTTATTAAAGGGAAAACATTATTTTCTCAAAATTAGCTTCAATAATTTTGATTAAATTTAATGTCATGAATTTATCATCATAAACAAGATGGCAACTTTCATATTCTCATGAAAATGACTTTTAGGGTACTTTACTTGTGGAAAATTTTACAATTTTCATAATTTCTTCGAAATTATTTGAGATAGAAAATAACTTATCATTGTAAAGTTATGGTACTATTAAAGATAAAAATCTCTGATCCAAAATATATTTTTATAAAACCAATAACTTGTGAGCTATAACCAAATATGTATACTTTATATTAAGGTTTTAGAAAATGAATTTTATTCTTATGCTTTTTGATGGACAAAGATGTTTCTCTTTTCTCAATTTTTCTATATCAGTGTTCCTAGTTCCTAATGCCATAGAGTAAGTAAGTAACAGTGTATACTATTTCATTTATGATATTTGATGGCGTGTTTCTACAACAATGTATACACCTATTATTTTGTTTAACAAATCCTACGAGTTTTTAGTAAATGTTTATTTTAAAATAAAATCGGGAGAACGTATGTGTGGTGACCCGTACCATTTATTTATCTAGCTATATGAAGGGTTTCTCCTATATTACTGGCAAGTTTAAATTTTCTATTAAACTTAAAAATTATGTTATTTCTCCCTCCCCTTTTTCATTATTTCTAGGAGTTCCATTTAAAATTTTGAAACTCTGCCGGGTTTTTTAAATGGTCACTTTGACTATATTTCCGAACTTCAGCTTTATATTACCCTAAAAATAAGTTGTTTTTATTAAGTTTGGACATATTTAGCCCCTCCCCACACTACCTCTCTTCTGCCATAGCACTTAGAAATTTCATATTCTAAGACCTATCCGATTATCTGGCGTTGTTCTTCTACCTGGCCACTGAATTTAAGTTTTCTACCACACTTAATACCTCAGCTATTTTCATGTTTATATCCCCTTCCCCTATTTCCTGGAGTCTCATCTAAAAATTTAAGGTTTTCAGACTTTTATGATTATTTGAACTTGTTCTTTACCTTCCTCGAAAATTTAATTTTCTTGCTCATCTAAAAGCGTTTTGCTAACTATAGCCCCCTCCCAAATTTCTTGAGTCCCATTTTTTAATTCCCAATTTTTTTAGATTTTTCTGGCTATATGTGGCAATTCCTCTACCTTCCTGCCAAATTTCAATTTTACAGCGCATCTGGAAGGGGGTTTACTTTTCCGAACAATTCTACTTTCAGTTTTAGATACAGGACGGGGAAGAAAATGTTGAAACATTTACTAACACCATATCTTTATTATTTCAATAACTAAATGCTTCAATTTTATTTTAAATTCTGCCCTCAAGATGACCACTATTATATGCCATACCTTTTTGTTGTGCTTATAGAATCTTGAAATGACTTTTCGCAATGTTTCTCGTTGAATTATCTAAATTTCCACCACATTTCATTATTTAATTTCTTGAATTGTTCTTGGGCTATTCGCATGACCCTTTAAAATGCCCCACAAGATAAAATCTGGAGCTGTTAAGTATGGTGAGCGTGGTGGCCAGGAGAGGTCCCCAAATCGTGAAAAGAGGTACCTATGAAGTACTTTGCGAACCACGTCCGTTGATTTTTGGGCTGTAGCCATTGCCCCATCTTGCTGGAACAACATGATGTTGGTATCTATGCTCCTACGTTACAGTTTGGCCTCAGGAAAGTAGAGCATCAATGGAGGTGCTTTTAAAAGTGTTTTCTGGAAACCTCGTTTCACAATTTAGAGTCATCTCCTGGCCACCACGTTCACCAGAATTAACAGCTCAAAAAAAAATGTGTGGTGGAAATTGAAGCAATTCAACAAGAGACATTTCGCAAAAACAGGACAAGATTCTAGAAGCGCATACAACAAGGTATTGCATATAATAGTGACCATCTTAAGGACATGGCTTTAAAGAAATTAATAATTCATGGGTATATCAAAAATTGTCAATCTTTTGTTATTATTTTAAGTTTCAATTCAAAGCATTTAGTTGTTAAAATAATAATGTTATGGTATTATTAAATGTGTCAACACTTTCCGTCCAATTTGTATCTAGAGATAGTAACGTTATAAAACCTCTCAAAATGATAAAACATACATAAATGCTTTTTGTACTGAACAAATATTATTTATTTATTTATCATTACTACGCCGTTTAAATATATGCGGATAGCGTAAACGAGTAGTAATACACTCTGAAAATAAATAGTAACAGTGAATTTTTAATCTCAGCTTGAAGTGAATGCAGGTATATTTTCTATTATTACCCTTCTCTTCTTTCTCCTTGGATGAATTCAAACAAAGCTGTTTTAAACTTATACTTTAAATACAACAAAAAACGTTAAACAGAATTACTGGTCTCAAAACTTAGAAATACTTTCATTCGATATGAGCAGTACTGTCATTAAGATACGCTGTTGAGCACACATTTCAAATATAAGCGGGTAATAATCTATGTCCGATATTTGTTCTGAAACTCGCTTGTTTTATTTGTATTCAGAGAAATGTCAGTGCCTCACCGGAACATTAGTAGAAACTAATGTAGATTATTTAATTGTTTTATTTAACCTTAAACAACAATCTTAACTTAGGTAGTCCAACTTTTATGTGAAGAACCTTTTCTGACAGCTAGAAAAGCTACTAGAAATATTTTAAAGTATGGGGACCTGGTGGTCTAGGGGTAAGGTTTCAAACTTCTGTGTAAGGGGTCCGGGGCACAAATACTTGTCCCGGCACAGATTTATCTGATTACCAAACCCTTTCTTTCCCTCCAATAGTGTTTTGTGTGCTTTGTGAATGTGTGGAATGCCAGGCTCTCACCGTGGTTCGGAGCCCACGTTAAACTGTAGGTTCACTCTGCTTTCCACCATCATCATTCTCACGTATTATCCTACCATTTGGGGATAGTGGAATTCGCCTTTATAGTGTTCCCCACCTCAGAAATGAATTCCACCAATAAGCCAGGAAGCAGAGGTAAGATAAGGTCAAATGGCCTGGATCTAGAGCACTAGCCCTCCCGCCATCCCCCCGTATTTTCAAGTATTAATACGTTTAAGGTAATCCTAAATTTTTTTTTTAAACTATGGTGTGAGCCCGCAAGCAAACTATACACATCGAGCGGCCGCCGCCATTAGCAAAGATAGTGCCAACATTTTCGACTAGAGCGTGTCATGTGGCTAGCACGGAAAGCTCTTCAACCGTTAATCTCAGTTTTCTAAACGAGAGATGAAATTTATTTATTTGAGTAGCACCTAATTTTTTATTTTATTTTTTTCAAAAGGCTGAGTTTGACTCCATTCCAGACTCACTGCTTCACAGATAAATTTTGGAAACGCCAGGGGACAAACTCGGGACCTTTGAACTTGTAGATAGGTAGTCTGACAACTACTAATAAAATAGTACAATGTTTTTAATGTTGGTCGCAAAAATATAGATCAATGAAAATTTGACTATAAGTCTCAAACCTAAACTGTGGTCAGAATTCTTGTGTTTATGAGCTTTTGAATGTTGTCCGCTACATCTTAGAGGTCAATTGGGTTCACATTTTTTTATCAAGATTAAATCATTTTCAACACCCTAAATATAATACAAAGTATAGAGCTAAACTCTTAAGGACTGTCAAACATCCATATTAATAAAAATCTAATGGTGTCTGTATCAATTTATTTTTGTCCAGAGGATGTTTAGTCCTCCTCAATGAATTAGAAAATAAAATTTAGTGAGACTATGGAGAAACCACTCAAAAGGTACGCACAACTTTCAAACAGAAAACTTTTAAAAATTAAAACCTGTTTTAGTTAGTCATTTTAATTTGTCGACATGGACATTTCAAAAGCAAAGAAAAACTAGAATAGAAATTCCAATGTAATATTCAAAGAGAAGTTGTAAATTATGATACAATGACCTGTTTTTATAGTTTTTGTTTCGTATTCATATATAAGTAAATAAAAAAAGTGATTATTTGGCAAATAAAAATTACACAGTTAACGTTCAACATCAATCCCATTGGTACTATTGGTACCATAGTATCAAGACCTAGACTTTCAGGGCCCGGGACCGAAGTTTAAAAAAAAATGTAGGTGATTAAAGGAAATAAAATATAAAATAAAATATTAATTGCAAGTAAAAAATGTCTTCATACTAAGGAAAAGTGCAGATCATCTTGGGGTTTCCTACGCAGGAACTTACTGGCATCCGTCACAATATATCATTGGTTCGGGCCAGTCTTGTCTTTCATTTCGAAATATTTGAAAGTTTACTAGGGTTTATTATTTTGGTACTGAAATTAAATTTGAGACATAAAGAGAGTCGGTCGGTAAATCAAGTTAAGTTTAAATCTAAATATTTCATCAAGTGTTTAACATTGCAATGTTTAATTACGTATTAATTTGCATATTTTGTTTTGGTTTTGTAAAAGTGACATCAAATTTTAAAAAAATCCTAAAACGAGTAGGGGTGGCAGAAAAAGAGTGCAATACCTCCCCCCAACACTAACTGGAATAAACTACCCCTCCCCTCTATATATATTTCACTCCACTTTGATATTCTAGAATATTTATTTTTACCTGCGTTTTACAACATATTCAGGTTATAAGCATATACCTATATCATAACTTACCTAATGAGGTATGGATGAGGAGGGAAGCATTTTTGAGATAATCTATTCTTAAGAATAAGAGTGGAAAATCATTTAGAAAAAACACCATCAGTAGACCTTATTGGGATTTGAGCCCCGATTTCCCCGTTATCAGCAGGGCAGTTTAATACGCGAGTGACGCCTTTGACTATTCGACCATTAAAGCTAGTTTCTCTAATATTAAAGCGAGATATGGCTTTGTACCCAACACTAAATAGCTTCTAGAGGCATCCGATTTCCAAAACATTTACAGGAAATGATTACTCCAAATACTTCAGTTATTAGGGGCATTTAATTTTCCAAAAAAATCTAGTCGAAGATCATTCTAACTAGCTTCTAGAGGCGTCTAATTTTAATAATCCTTCTCGGAAAAAAACATTCTAAATAACTTTTATATTCATTTAATTATTTTTAAATTTCGGATACTACTTCAAATAGCTTCCGAAAGCATCCAATAATCAAAATCGCTAGAGGAATAATACGCCAAATAACGTCTGAGAGCATCCAATTTCCCAAAAGTTTTTGGAAGGAGACCACTCTAAATATCTTCTAGAGACATCTAGCTATTGAAGATTTTTCCAGCTGAGGACACTCCAAATAACTTCTAAAGTCATCATTGGAAAAAACACCATCAGTAGACCTGATTGGGATTTGATCCCCGATTTCCCCGTCATCAGCAAGGCAGTTTAATACGCGAGTGACGCCTTTGACTATTCGACAAGTAAAGCTAGTTTCTCTAATATTAAAGCGAGATATGGCTTTGTACCCAACACTAAATAGCTTCTAGAGGCATCCGATTTCCCAAACATTTACAGGAAATGATTACTCCAAATACTTCAGTTATTAGGGGAATTTAATTTTCCAACAAAATCTAGTCGAAGATCATTCTAACTAGCTTCTAGAGGCGTCCAATTTTAATATTTTTTCTCGGAAAAAAGCATTCTAAATAACTTTTATATGCATTTAATTATTTTTAAATTTCGGAGACTACTTCAAATAGCTTCCGTAAGCATCCAATAATCAAAATCTCTAGAGGAATAATACGCCAAATAACGTCTGAGAGCATCCAATTTTCCAAAAGTTTCTGGAAGGAACCCACTCTAAATATCTTCTAGAGACATCTAGCTATTGAAGATTTTTCCAGCTGAGGACACTCCAAATAACTTCTAAAGTCATCACAATCATCAAAAATGTGCAGGGGGAA
This sequence comes from Timema californicum, assembly GCA_902141385.1. Lineage (NCBI taxonomy): Eukaryota > Metazoa > Arthropoda > Insecta > Phasmatodea > Timematidae > Timema > Timema californicum. The sequence continues at coordinate 395,656 of CABFOW010000057.1, forward strand.
GACCACTTCAAATAGCTTCTACAATAGGCATCTAGCTTTACAAAAATGTCCAGAGGAAGACCCCTTTAAAAATATACTATAAGGAAATCCTGTTTTTTAAAAATAAATGGTGGAGGACCACTCTAAGTAGCTTCTATATTCTATAGACTAGTTTCCAAAAATATGACAGGAGAGTACTAGTAAAGAGAGCCTCTAGAAGCATTCAATATTTAAAAGATTGCCAAAGCAAAGATAATATAAAATTAGTTTTTTGCTAAATGGTTCTCCTCCCTCCCCCTCTCCCCACCCAAGAAATAAATTTGCGCCCCATACTTAAGTTGAGTACTACAAAGAAGGGGGGGGGGAAGCACGCTTTGCCCCTAGTACCGGACCCGGTTTGAGCACCTTGTGGGCCCGTGGTGGTAGGAAGTTCCTATACTATTACTATAATCCCTCAAATCCTATATGTCTGTTTTACATTTGTTGTAATTTCATAGAATCAATAACTTTGAGGTCTTATATTTAGTTGAGAGTAAACTTCTATAAAATCTAGTGATATTAAATATTTGATTGCCAAAAGAAAAAAGAAATCATACATAATGTATTTAACATTAGCTGTGAGGAACCTAAATGTATTCTTTAATAATTATTTAGAGCATATATTTGCAAACGTTATTTTAAATTAAGTAAAAATTGCATTCTTAACTCTTCTTTTACTGCAACATGAGAAAACCTTTTGAAATTTTGAACCTATCCAATGTTCGAAGACTTCCGAGTCGCCTTTAAAGGACTAAGCTTCCCCCTATTTCACAATCCTCCGTCGCCACTGGATGATAATGTCAGAATTCACATTGTTTTAATTTTATAGACTAATATAGTTGAACTTATTCATTCACTTTTACTCACGCAGAAAAAATATGAGATTTAAAATTTATGAGATTCAAACAAATATATGTACCCACAACGATGGGCACGCAGGTTAAATTTAAGTCTCATCAAGTCAAGTTTCCATGTGACAGGTGTTTCTGGGATCAAATTCCAACAGTGTGTAATGAGGGAGGTTTTTTATAAATGGTTTCCCACCCTCCCTCAAATGTGGAAATAATTCCTCTAAATTCTATAGATTTAATCATTTTCCCATTAGTATGATTAAAACGGGAATACTCCAAACTGGTATTAAGTAAGATTTTACATAAATATTACTCAACCGTGCTATCTTTCATTTATCAAATAATAAAAACAAAAAAAAATCACTCGATAGCAAGGCGTAAAAGAAACAATATAAAAATCTGTGTGAATGATTTCTTGTCAAATCTTAAAAGTTTTCTATTGCAACATCACTTTACCATCTCTCTCTCTCTTTTTATTTTTATTTTCTCTCGTACATGCCTATCACGTGAATAATGCAGCACTGTGAAAAGAAGTAAAATTTGTTAGGAGACGGTTGGCAGGCATGGCAGGCAGCATCCCTCTGGCAGCAATGAAGCGCAACATAGTTACTTCCAGCACAAGAACAAGCTAGGTAGAGTAGTACCCCTTACTTCTTTCCCTAACCTTCTTCTAAATCCAGTAGCCTGCCTTCCTTACCTGTTTCCTTGCTCTTGCTGAATTTTTCATAGCATCTTTCAAGCGGCTATAAAAAGCTTGACTTTCAATGTATAGCGTTGTTTCCTTTATACATAACAGGGGGAGTAGAGAGACACGTAGAAGGAAAACCAGTGGACGAGGAAGAAAGAAAGAGAGACTATAGAAAGAAAAGGTCTTTCTTCTATTACTTTACAATTTCTAGTCATAATTGATACTCGCTGGTCTGCAACCTAAGAGTTTCCCTATTCAGACGGCGGGAGTTCTCAAGTCTCTTTGTTGAGAGCCGAGTTTGAGTAAACCTACCCCCTACCCCTTCTACTCCTCTCTTTCTAAGTCATTGCCTCCCCCTCCTCCTCCCACCCTTTATTGTAGTAGCTCTAGGCCTTTATACGAGAGAGAGAAACTAATTGACCTAGCCCATGCTATTCAACCCAACGTGTGCATTGAGTAGTGTTTTGTTTGGACTGGCTGAGGGTAGATACTAGTCGGGGATGGATTGGTTCGGTTTCCCCTATCTCTTTCTCTTAAGGGTGAACACCAAGTGACTGGAATACAGGTTAAGATCTTCAGATACTAGAGTTGATGGGTGTTGTACATCGAGATAAAATGCCTAGTCTTCCAGTCGCTCGCGATTTATTGAAACAGGTTGTCCAGGAAAGTCATCTTTTTTTTTCAGCACCTCTTTAGAGCTTACTTCTTAGAGAAAATAACCTACCATTTATGTATAATGATTTGGTTGATTAAGGGTGCCGCTACATGGAAGAGCACTAAAATGCGTTGCAGACTTTTAGAAATCACGGATTATTTATGAAGTGGTTTGATTTTAATGTTGTTTTCACCTAAATGTAGGTGAAAGTTACCATTTAAAAACTTTAAATATAAATTTAAATATATTTTTACTTTCTTGATATCTTACAGGTAGAGAAAGTATTGTGTTCGTCAAAAAAATCAAATTCAAGATTGTGATGAATCTTGACGTTTCACGACTCTCCGAATCCAAAAAAGTGGTTTTTGACTTTTCGTCTGTCTATACCTCCAACTAGAGCCTAAACTATTTTACCGATTGGGCTAAAACTTGGTATCTAGGGTTTTCATAAGGTCGCCCGAAGGTGTTTTTGGAATTGTATATCTAACCCTAAAAAATTAAGGGGTAGTTTACTGAAGGGCAAAAAAAGAAAATGTTGATTTTCTCAAAATTGGCTCTAAAGATTTTGATTAAATTTCATTTCTTAACATTTATAAATATTCCAAACAAAATGGCTTCAATCAATATTTCGGCAAAATGACTTTAAGGGCTCCGGTCTGAAGCGTAAGTTATTTTTTTTTATAATATCTCCTAAACTATTTGAGACATGAAAGTACTTATCATCCCAAAAATGTAGGTCTCTGTATAATACAAATATTTTTAAAAAAAATATTTTTATAAAACCAATAACTTTCAAGCTATACGTAAATATATATATATTTTAACTTTTTGAACACAAAAGGTAAAATTATTGCAACAGCAAAAGAAAATTTAGTCTTAAATGTTGATGGATGTTGACGTCTCAAGAACCCCAAATTCTAAAAAGTGGTCTTTGCAATGACGTAATCTAGTCTTAAATGTTGATGGATGTTGACTTCTCAAGAACCCCAAATTCTAAAAAGTGGTCTTTGCAATGACGTCTGTCTGTGTGTCTGTTTAAACTTAAAATTAAGAGTAGTTTAAGAAAGGGCTAAAAGAGAAAAAAAAATCTATTTTCTCAAAATCCACTCTAACGATTTTGATTAAAATTCGTATCTTAGTGCTCATTAAGATTATAGATAAACTGGCTATTTTCATTTTAACATGAAAATGAATTTTAGGGTACTTTACAGAAGCAGAAACTTCCGTATCTCCACAAATATTTGAGATACTAAATAACTTATCATTGAAAAATTGTAGTACTATTAAAAATAAAAAACTTTTATATGATTTTTTTTTATAAACCCAACAGTTTCCAAGTTATTAGCAAATATATTAATTCAATTTTGTGAGCTTTAGTTGTAAAGAGATACTATTTAAGTTTTAACGCAATAATTCTCCAATGCCATATATTAAATAAATATAAGCAAGTCTCTAAAAGTTTATATTGTTTTTCCTTAGACCCCTTAGGAGAAATGTTTGTACAACAATTATCTATGTACATTTTAGACTCAATAGTTAATATTTACATTTTTTATTGGTCAAAATTTATAAATGAGGAATTAATTCAATAGCAATGCGATGGCATGAAAATTTGCAACACCTAATAAAAAGTATAAAATTTTAACCGGAAGTTGAAATTTTAATACGAAGTGTTGACCCTTGTGTACCAAACATTGATCTTTTTATTGATCCAAACATACAAATGAGGACATTAATTCTTTAAAAACAAAATTATAAAATTTAAAACTGGGACTAAAAATAAGTTTTACATAAGTATAGTGCTATTTATGTTTGGGTTTGCTAGTGTATATTATTTCGTTCACATATATTACGAGTTTTGAGTAAATATCTCCATTTTCAAACAATAGAGATAGAAAGTCCATATGGAGTTCCATACTATTTATTTTAAATGTATGATAACTTACATACAACTCTATAAAACAATTCTACATTATCTTAAAAAAAATTGTTGCGATCTTATTAAAAAACATGAGCATATATGAGACATGAAGTTTAGATATAGGTTTCTGCTTTAATCTCAGAAGTACAAATCTTTGAGTGGGATCATTAAATTATCATTTTTTAAATGTTGAACTAAAAATTTAAACTTTTTAATTGATCGAAACCCTACAGATGAATTTCACCAAAATTTGATTGAAAACGAAAGTGGTCTAACAAATTTTTAAATAATCCTTCTTCAATGCTGTACCACGTAGCACATGTAGCTATGTTTTTAAATCACTCAATTTGACATTACTTACACACGCAGGTAGCACTCAGTATGTAGGCCTAATGTAACATATTATATGCTATATCCTATCCTCTTTAACTCTCGTTATATGACAACAGTGGTGACAGATGCATCATACATGCCTTCTTACGGTCATACATATATTCTTCTACTTTTAAAACAAGTTTATTTTTAATCATCAGGTTTAACATAATTGTAGCTCTGAGAAAATGTATCAACAATAGTGTGTAGAAAGGATGCAAAAAACACAGTAATAAAATAAAGTGTTGAACACTCCTCTACGCCCAGTAAGCCCCTCAAGTCGGTATAGTTCAAGACTGACACCTTATCCTATGAGACCACTGGTGGGAGGGATAAAAGTATTCAAGAGCTACCATAAATTGACACGATTACATACAGTCCAATTTTGTTTATAGTAATGACATTTTATAAAATAGAAAACTTTCTTTCTGGCCGAAATTGTTAACATTTTATTATTTTGTAGGTTCTGTATTTCTTATAGTATTAAAAGTGACAGCTGCGGTTCGTACAACCTGACGTATGAATACTTGAAAGCAAGTCTTTTCTATGAAAATTGGACTGTAGAAATCAACGCTTCGCAATTTGAATAATTCTCACCGTGAATATGCATGCATTTTTGTGTCGCGTACCACATCTTGTGGATGCCAAACTTCGGTTTCCCAAGTAATGAGACATGACATCGGAGAACATATTTTTATTAATTATGTTTTTACAAGCATCAGTGGTCGTATGGTCTAAGACTTCGCGCTCACAAAATACTACACTGATGGTGACGAGAAGATTGGCGTTATGACCCAGGTCGGGTGTATTTAAGGTGATTTTTCCTATATAGTTTCCCTCTCTGGTTCCGCGCAAATTCAATTATATTTCCTCTCAATTTCGCTTTTCTCATTTATACCCCATTAGTGTAAATATGTGGATATCCCGAACAGGTAGCAATACGTGATGTACTATGTATACATTTCTAAAACTAAATCAAGAAAAAACAGCGACCAAGTTGAAAGCATACCGCATTTTTACAAACCCAGAAATAATATTTCGCATCGAAATATACACACCGAAAACAAGAAACAAACCAATTAACTACATCATAATTTTTTTTATAGTGAGAGTGATCCCATTAATGGATATTAAAATAAAACTTTAGGTCATGCCAGTTTTAGAAAAAGTACAAGATTAAAAATTAAATGGCTACAACATGTTCCACTGATAGATAACTAACGTTTTCCCAAATAAATTTCTAAAACACAAACCATGTGGGAAAAAAATGACTTGCTAGACCACTAAAATGATTTTTGAATACAATTTTCCTGGAGAATAAAACAAACCACTAAATTTGTGAGTAAACATGAATGTGATGGTGATTGGATGATGTAACATGAAAAAACATCAAAAATCTCTCAAAAAGTGAAAAAAATATTACTCAGGATCACCTAGAAAAAAAACATGATCATTTTAATAATTATTAAAGATTTGAAAAAAATATATACCCACACCAGTGAGCACGTGGAATAAATATAGGACTTATCGATTCTTGTTTTCTTGTAACGAGACGTTCCGGGTTTGAATCCCAGTCATGTGGTTTATTAAGGTTAAATACTGTACATATAGGCCATATACTCGTGTCCATTTTATTCCCTTTGTGATCTTTTTTTCTCAGCTCTCCTTATATTCAAGATACTTCTTTAACCATAGAAAAGGACTGAAAATTATACCCCGAGGCAAAGAAAGCAAGTAATTCGTAATGTCTCCGTTGAACTCTTGTTACTTAAAATAACCCCGCTCTCCCCCTTTTCGGTGTGTCAATACGCCAGTATGTTGCAGAAGGGAGAAGACGAACTTACTGTTGTACTAGAGGGATGGGAGTTCAAGGGGGGGAGTGTTGACCATTGGAAGTCCCAACTTAACTTAAAAACAAACGAGCCGTTGTGCGAATAGCCCGGAGGTGGGAATTCCATTGATAGGGGGAAAGTTGCAACTAGGAGATGCCAGGAAGCTAGCAGTTGGTGAAAAGGGAGTGGTGAGGATTTTACTGGGTTTTTTTCGTTATGACTCGGGGCTTTGAATTAAAACATTCACTATTTGTCAGGTGAATGATGGGGGTAAGCGAGGGTATGCAGACATCCTATTGTGTTATCAGCACAAGTTGGTTGGTATAGAGAGGGTTTTACTCTATCTAGTGAGAGATGAAGTAGCTAGTTCAATCGACGTGCATGTAGGGATGTGAAAATAGTATCAATAATTTACTAATCTCGATATTTTCCTTTCGCTACTAGTAACTTTTGTTCGATATTTGTACTGATATTAGTACTCTGGCTCCGGTATCGGATCGGTATCGAAAGAAACAACTATTTTGTTATCTTCGTTCATGCTGGGACTAAATGTTAACTAGGGTGGACTGTGGAGGAAGAACACATAGCACTATTTCTCAATTCTCACTCATTTTCTGCATGACAAGCAAGACTCAATTCTAGCATTCAATGTATTTTACCTCATTATAATTGATAGCTGTTCTTTCATCTTTGTTTACATCCTGATGATTGACCGGGCCAAGGGGTGAGTGGTGGCGACCAGTCTTACTACCCCTTCCTTTATCTATGTGCACAATCAACACAAACTAAACAAAATAAACTTTCGTAGAACTCAATGAACTCAGTTAATTCAAGGTTTGCCCAAGCAGAGGAAGAAGAAAAGTTTATGTGCGTTGTTTAAGCAGATGAAGCAGAGCAGGATGTCCATTCTTTTATTGTTTGCCCATTGTTAGTAATCCATCTGATATAGTGTATAGACGACGAATGTAGTTTAAAAAATGGCACCTCTCAGTAGTGAATGATATAAGATTTTCTTAAGAAGTTGGGCGGAATAAAATATTCTTGCAAAAAAAGAAATTGATACCGATACTTAATAATATGGATACTTTTATTTCGTTACTAGTACGACATCGATTTAACGGAATACAGTATCGATAGTTTTCCTTCGATGCCACATCCCTACTTACGTGTAAACTCTTTTAGCCACTCTGTCGGAACAGAGCGTTTCCCAGGATATATATTGGAGGTTTTCTAAACGTTATACCTACAATGAAATTACATGAGGATTATAGTGATTATGAAGAAGTGGAGCCAATGGAAATCTTAAATCTAACTAATATCTATGGTAATGCAGAGATTTGAACCTGGGATCTCTATAATCATAGCTATGAATGCTGACTACTAGAATAAGAGGTTGGTCTATATCACTTTTCTATATATGTAGTATATTATTATAAGTATTTTTACTATTTATCAAAAATGACAGTGGGAGTTAAAGTGACTTGGCGTATGAATATATGAAACAATATTTAATGCCGTATGTATTATACTGTCTAGATTCGGATGCAAGCCAATCCCCCATTTGACCTAAACTAATTGTTATTCGTATATTAATAGATTGGGTGACTTCCAAGACTATATAATAAGTACGCCTTTTTGTAGTACGTACGGGTTACCAGACAATCGTAGCTCATGAGTTGTTGCCAGGGCAGGCAAGGGCTTAACAGGACTGTACCAGAAAGTTGTTTCTTCCCAATCAGTATAAAACTTAACCTTTAAAAATCAATAAACATAAGGAAGTTCCTTTGATTATTTTTCGTGTGGTTGGCCAAACGGTTAGTTCGAAGTAGGGAATAGTTTAACAGTACAGTTCTGTTAAACCTTGCTTGCCTTGGCAACAACGCACGAACCACCCGAGTTGTTATGTAATGTTCTTATAGTAAAAATTTTGCTTTTTTAGATAGGCTTTTTCCTCTATCGTATGGCATTACTGACCAGGAGGGACATGACATCAAGTCCGGTCACATGTATGTAGATTATTATTATTATTATTATTAGCACCGCGTCTTACTACCTGTTCGGGTTATACGCACTTACGCTAATGTGTAATGGTAGGGATGACTGTGAGATGAAGTGGAGAACCTACCGTTTAACGTGGGATCCGAGCCACGGTGAAGGCCTGGCACTCCACACATTCACAAGTTGTGATTAATACACGTCTTGTTAGAGGTGAAGGAAGGGTTTGGTAATCAGATAAATCCATGCTGGTACCGAGGAATGATCCCTGGACTCCCAGCACAGAAGTCTAACACCTTACCTCTAGACCAACAGGTTATATGTGTAGACTATTAGCCTTTCTTTAGGCACATTGCTGTCCAGGTTACACCTATGGAGGTTGTCAACACGTACCCGCAATGAGATGATGTGATGCTAGCGAATATGGAGCTGTGGAGCCAGTGGGAGTCTCAAACATAACTTAGGCATAATTCAACCTCTGGCGACCATTGGGATGATTCTAGCTAAGAGAAAAATACCCAAGATACCAGTACCTAGGAGTGCCGAGGGAATTGAACCCGGGACACATAGGTTCGTAAACAAAGCACTGACCACTGCATCACGAGGATGGGCATTGGACTGTGTGTAGGAATTTCTTAAAAACCTTTTATTTAATACATGATGGTACAGTTTATTTATGAAATGTATGTTAATACTGGTTTCGACTATAGTCCCATTTACAACAATGGATTAAGAATGAGGAAGTTACACATTAAAGGAAATGTATCTACAATTGCGTGGGAAAATATTCGTTACAAAAACACTCAGTAAACACGACCGGAATTTGAGTCTTGGTCTATCCGTAAATGACAATATAATTTATTACAAGAATAGCGCTTTGGGTCATTTGCCAACTGGAGCAGTAAAGTTCAATAGCTATTGCAAAACTAACTCTAATATATATATATATATATATATATATATATA
>CABFOW010000057.1:404992-441684 GCA_902141385.1 Timema californicum
TATATATATATACATGCACACATTTGAGTGGAGGGATATTGGGAAAAATTTAAGTAAAATACCCTCAGTACATGTGACCGAGATTAGAACCCAGCTCTCCTTTTTACTGGTGATTCAGTCTAGCCACAGAACACAGCCCCTCCTTCGTAAAGCAAAATTATAATAATAAGATTACTATGCGCTTATAATATTTTAACTTGTGTTTAGGCGGAAAAGGGCGGGAAACAACGCTCGACAATTCATTTGAACTAGGAATAGATTCTTGACCTCATTCAAAGTGATTTCGAATGGAGTTCTCATTTAATTTTACAAGGAAAATACAAAGTAGAGAAGCTCAAAAATGCACTCGAGAATATGAATACGTGGCCCAGTGGCAGAACAGAACTTGATTTGGTTTAGCCCCCTTTACCCTCTGCCCCCATCCTATGTGGTTGAAACATTACACCTCTTTTACCTTACCCCTAGACTTATGCTATCGTGTCACTTCATTGTTAAGAAACTACAATATTACTTTTTCTCTACACTTACGGAGGGAAAGTGTTGTGATCATCAAAAATATCGAACTCAAGATTTTGATAAATGTAGACGTTTCATGACCCCCAAAAAACAAAAAAGTTGTTTTCGCAATGCCGTCTGTCTATCTGTCTGTCTGTTTGTACCTCGGGCTAGATCCAAAACTATTTTATCGACTAGGATGAATCTTGGTATCTGGGGTTTTCATACGGTGCTCCCAAGGAATTTTTTGAAATTAAATATACTAGCCACAGAACACAGCCCCTCTATCGCAAAGCAAAGTTATAATAATAAGATTACTATGCGCTTATAACATTTCAACTTGTATTTAGGCGGAAAAGGTCATGAAACAACGCTCATCAATTCATTTGACCTTGGAGTAAATTATTGACCTCATTCGAAGTGATTTCGGATGGAGTTCTCATTTAATTTTACAAGGAAAAAAACAAAGTAGAGAAGCTCAAAAATGCACTCGAGAATATGGATACGTGGCCCAGTGGCAGAACTTGATTTGTTTTAGCCCCCTTTACCCTCTGCCACCATCCTATGTGGTTGAAACATTACACCTCTTTTACCTTCCCCTAGACTAATGCTATCGTGTCACTTCATTGTCAATAAACTACAATATTACTTTCTCTTTACACTTCGGAGGGAAAGTGTTGTGATCGTCAAAAATATTGAACTCAAGATTTTGATAAATGTAGACGTTTCATGACCCCCAAAAAACAAAAAAGTTGTTTTCGCAATGCCGTCTGTCTGTTTGTACCTCGGGCTAGATCCGAAACTATTTTATCGACTAGGATGAATCTTGGTATCTGGGGTTTTCATACGGTGCTCCCAAGGAATTTTTTGAAATTAAATATCTGAAGCTAAATTTAAGGGTAGTTTATTAAAGGGAAAACATTATTTTCTCAAAATTAGCTTCAATAATTTTGATTAAATTTAATGTCATGAATTTATCATCATAAACAAGATGGCAACTTTCATATTCTCATGAAAATGACTTTTAGGGTACTTTACTTGTGGTAAATTTTACAATTTTCATAATTTCTTCGAAATTATTTGAGATAGAAAATAACTTATCGTTGTAAAGTTATGGTACTATTAAAGATAAAAATCTTTGATCCAAAATATATTTTTATAAAACCAATAACTTGTGAGCTATAAGCAAATATGTATACTTTAAATTCAGGTTTTAGAAAATGAATTTTATTCTTATGCTTTTTGATGGACAAAGATGTTTCTCTTTTCTCAATTTTTCTATATCAGTGTTCCTAGTTCCTAGTTCCTAATGCCATAGAGTAAGTAAGTAACCGTGTATACTATTTCATTTATGATATTTGATGGAGTGTTTCTACAACAATGTATACTCCTATTATTTTGTTTAACAAATCCTACGAGTTTTTAGTAAATGTTTATTTTAAAATAAAATCGGGAGAACGTATGTGTGGTGACCCGTACCATTTATTTATCTAGCTATATGAAGGGTTTCTCCTATATTACTGGCAAGTTTAAATTTTCTATTAAACTTAAAAATTATGTTATTTCTCCCTCCCCTTTTTCATTATTTCTAGGAGTTCCATTTAAAATTTTGAAACTCTGCCGGGTTTTTTAAATGGTCACTTTGACTATATTTCCGAACTTCAGCTTTATATTACCCTAAAAATAAGTTGTTTTTATTAAGTTTGGACATATTTAGCCCCTCCCCACACTACCTCTCTTCTGCCATAGCACTTAGAAATTTCATATTCTAAGACCTATCCGATTATCTGGCGTTGTTCTTCTACCTGGCCACTGAATTTAAGTTTTCTACCACACTTAATACCTCAGCTATTTTCATGTTTATATCCCCTTCCCCTATTTCCTGGAGTCTCATCTAAAAATTTAAGGTTTTCAGACTTTTATGATTATTTGAACTTGTTCTTTACCTTCCTCGAAAATTTAATTTTCTTGCTCATCTAAAAGCGTTTTGCTAACTATAGCCCCCTCCCAAATTTCTTGAGTCCCATTTTTTAATTCCCAATTTTTTTAGATTTTTCTGGCTATATGTGGCAATTCCTCTACCTTCCTGCCAAATTTCAATTTTACAGCGCATCTGGAAGGGGGTTTACTTTTCCGAACAATTCTACTTTCAGTTTTAGATACAGGACGGGGAAGAAAATGTTGAAACATTTACTAACACCATATCTTTATTATTTCAATAACTAAATGCTTCAATTTTATTTTAAATTCTGCCCTCAAGATGACCACTATTATATGCCATACCTTTTTGTTGTGCTTATAGAATCTTGAAATGACTTTTCGCAATGTTTCTCGTTGAATTATCTAAATTTCCACCACATTTCATTATTTAATTTCTTGAATTGTTCTTGGGCTATTCGCATGACCCTTTAAAATGCCCCACAAGATAAAATCTGGAGCTGTTAAGTATGGTGAGCGTGGTGGCCAGGAGAGGTCCCCAAATCGTGAAAAGAGGTACCTATGAAGTACTTTGCGAACCACGTCCGTTGATTTTTGGGCTGTAGCCATTGCCCCATCTTGCTGGAACAACATGATGTTGGTATCTATGCTCCTACGTTACAGTTTGGCCTCAGGAAAGTAGAGCATCAATGGAGGTGCTTTTAAAAGTGTTTTCTGGAAACCTCGTTTCACAATTTAGAGTCATCTCCTGGCCACCACGTTCACCAGAATTAACAGCTCAAAAAAAAATGTGTGGTGGAAATTGAAGCAATTCAACAAGAGACATTTCGCAAAAACAGGACAAGATTCTAGAAGCGCATACAACAAGGTATTGCATATAATAGTGACCATCTTAAGGACATGGCTTTAAAGAAATTAATAATTCATGGGTATATCAAAAATTGTCAATCTTTTGTTATTATTTTAAGTTTCAATTCAAAGCATTTAGTAGTTAAAATAATAATGTTATGGTATTATTAAATGTGTCAACACTTTCCGTCCAATTTGTATCAAGAGATAGTAACGTTATAAAACATCTCAAAATGATAAAACATACATAAATGCTTTTTGTACTGAACAAATATTATGTATTTATTTATCATTACTACGCCGTTTAAATATATGCGGACAGCGTAAACGAGTAGTAATACACTCTGAAAATAAATAGTAACAGTGAATTTTTCATCTCAGCTTGAAGTGAATGCAGGTATATTTTCTATTACTACCCTTCTCCTCTTTCTCCTTGGATGAATTCAAACAAAGCTGTTTTAAACTTATACTTTAAATACAACAAAAAACGTTAAACAGAAGTACTGGTCTCAAAACTTAGAAATACTTTCATTCGATATGAGCAGTACTGTCATTAAGATACGCTGTTGAGCACACATTTCAAATATAAGCGGGTAATAATCTATGTCCGATATTTGTTCTGAAACTCGCTTGTTTTATTTGTATTCAGAGAAATGTCAGTGCCTCACCGGAACATTAGTAGAAACTAATGTAGATTATTTAATTGTTTTATTTAACCTTAAACAACAATCTTAACTTAGGTAGTCCAACTTTTATGTGAAGAACCTTTTCTGACAGCTAGAAAAGCTACTAGAAATATTTTAAAGTATGGGGACCTGGTGGTCTAGGGGTAAGGTTTCAAACTTCTGTGTAAGGGGTCCGGGGCACAAATACTTGTCCCGGCACAGATTTATCTGATTACCAAACCCTTTCTTTCCCTCCAATAGTGTTTTGTGTGCTTTGTGAATGTGTGGAATGCCAGGCTCTCACCGTGGTTCGGAGCCCACGTTAAACTGTAGGTTCACTCTGCTTTCCACCATCATCATTCTCACGTATTATCCTACCATTTGGGGATAGTGGAATTCGCCTTTATAGTGTTCCCCACCTCAGAAATGAATTCCACCAATAAGCCAGGAAGCAGAGGTAAGATAAGGTCAAATGGCCTGAGATGTTTTGTAAATTTTTGATAATTTTTCTATACTTGGCAATTTTAATTCTTGTCAATATGGTTGGCAAAAATAGTGGAATTTTGGTGGTGGGTAAGAGGGAGTTAGGGGCTTAGAAGAGGATGTTATAATTATAAAAAAGATTACTACGCAAGATAATCAGGCATGTAACTGCCCTCCTTTCTAACTAAAAACGTTAGCCCACAGAGTCCTTCAGTAAGAACTGTTTCCCGTACAAAAAACACAATTCATTACAGGTGAATAAAACAATAGAGCTAATATTGTTTGAAGTGATATTACCCGTTTAGTTAATTTGGACATTTCTAAAAAATTAATATTATTTTTATTATAAATAATAATATTACTAATATTTACGTTTAACTTTGACTATGAATATAATGTTTTGTGTAACGTGTGTGAATAAATTATTTATATTTAAGTTTTAAAATGGAAGTAGAAGAGCTGATAAATATTGTTTAGTGTTATATTTTATATGTGACGTGTTGTGCAAACAAAAGTTTTTGATTAATATAATTTTACTAAGCCATCGACAAGAGCTAATACAGAGTGTGTTTTTTACACGATTAAGTTTTTTTCTTTTGAAACCTGTGAACTATTCTCCATAAAAGTGTAAGTTCTGAATCCTTAATTTCTTCAAAGAAATTCCCTTTATTGTCTTAGCACCACCTAAACGTTGTTGAGGTAAGCTTAAACATTTTTTATATTAATGGACTTTGACGGTACTGACTCAGTGAGATGACGAAGGAAAATTGTTAGGAAAATATAACAAATAAATAAATCATATTGAAATTCTCAAGTTGTATATTGAGACCACAGGCTTCTACTTCATTTTCATAATTATTTATTTATTTTAAACTAATTTATTTTTGTGATTTTGTGACATTTTTGTATCCAAATCAAACCCTTGTAAAAGCTTCGTTTTTTGAAGTCAATAATGTTGGGCGAAATCGTTTGAGATTCCGTGAATGCGCAGGATTTAGGAAATAAAGCGGTCGTTTAAAAGCTTAGATCTACTTATCCTGCCTTCAATGATAGTTTGAGAAAAAGGTTGTACTATGTATCACGTCCTCAATGTTATAACAATAAATTATCCCTTTCATCCTTTTCTTGTTTCATCTAAGAACTAGCGCCCCTAAAATTTTATTAACATTGCGCCCGCAAATCACTCTCAAAAGCTCCTGTGACCCCTCTTCCTTGAGGAGGGGGAGGGGAGTGCAGGTTTGTAGTTCCACCACTGACGTGGACGTACCTTGGTTCCTTTATATAATCATACCTAAAATACGAGTATTTCATAAGTTACAAATTAGGTCACTTTTTTCAGGCAGCATCAATGGAAAAAGCTTGTGTACAATATATGAATAGCGAAGTTTGTGAGATAGAAATAATCTATTTTATTTTACTGGTTTATCTGCATCAAGTATTGTATTCATAAATTTGAAAATTTTTACCTGGACACGGGAATCGAATCCTTGACTCTTGGCTTATATAGGAATGTCATTTTTCAAATGTATGATGAGATAGCATCAATTCCTATAAATTATTATAAAACTAATAAAAGTAAGTACATTAATAGTAGATACAATTTATCAATATTGAGTGTAAATAATATTTTTGTATGGTCTAAAACTAAGCTTACCATCAATACACTATACTTACAAGGCACCCTTGCTTTGTATTTAGTTAATTAAGTATTGTAATAATGTAGACGCCGCAAGAAAAACACGGCATTTAAATATCATAATCCACACGATACCTTCAACTGGATCGAACTATTTCCAAATAGGGCTAGGATGTATTGAGTGGGTTGGATAGAACTATCTCAAGATATGTATGGGGTTTAATGAGGTGGATTGGATATAACTAGCCCAAGATAGGGATAGAATGTAATGAAGTATACTAGATAGAACTATCTCAAGAGAGGACTAGAGTGCAATGAGGGGGAATGGATAGAAATAACTCAATATAAGGATAGGGTGTAATGAGATGGGTTGGATAGAACAGGTATAGGGTGTAATGAAGTGGCTTGGATAGAACTAACTCAAGAGAAGGATAGGGAGTAATGAGGTGGACTGGATATAATTATCTCAATATAGGGATAGAGTTTCATTAGTGGACTTAATAGAACTATCTCAAGAAAATGAAAGGATGTGATGAGGTAGACTGGATAGAACTAGCTCAGGATAGGGCCGGATATTTGGCTTAATATAAAGTACAGTAATGAACTCTTAGGTTCCTAATGCCTTAGAGTAAGCAAATAATAAATATTATGTTCATATAATTTTTAATACTTCAATATTTTCCTGATTTTAGTGATGAGTGTGGTTTTATGGAATATTTAAAATGCACTTCTTGTTACGTCAGTATACCCAACCATAGCACCTAAACACTTGCTAATTGGTAGAGGCACGGAAAAATCGCTTTAACGGTAAGAACTAATTTTGTAAAGTGACATTTTTTAAAGAAGTATTTGCATAGTCCAGCTTTTGGTTAACAGAAGATGCTAAATTTAAAAAATCTTTAACATACGAAAATGTTTATTTCATTGAAATATAAATGTTAACATGATAATTCTACAAATCTTGTGCCCTATATACCAATATAAAATGTTATTTTTTAATCCCTTTATTTTATTATTTTAAACTTGCCAATCTGAAAATAAATAAAATTAAGCTTTAGCTTAGGCTACAACATTTTATCATTTCCAAAGACGACCAAAGAACATTTTTAAACGAAAACTTACAATTGACCATAAAATGTACATTTCTAAATGTTTCTGAGGTGGATATATAAATTGAAATTACCAATTTTCTAAGCGCACACGCGGTGGAAAGAAAAACTTGTTTTATTGCTGACGTCAAACAATGTGTGACGCCATGTTAACACTTTGCAAATGTTCATAATTCGTGTCGTTGTGTAAGTTTCGCTCAGTCCCCTCCTTCCAGAGGATGTTGTTGGTCCTACAATTTTCATGCGGCCATGTGATGGAGGCCAAGGGGGTCGTTGGAGGGCTGATAGTTTTACTAGCTACCTTCTGTTGTGTTCTCTTTCTCTGTCCCTTTGTCTCTTTTCTACAGATGTAGGTGTGTGTGTGTGTGTGTGTGTGTGTGCATGTATATGTATGTGTGTATGTATATCTGTGTGCGTGTGTGTGTATATGTGTGTGTAAATGTCATTGAAGACATCCACGTCGTCACGCGAACGGATGAACTAGACATGACAATTGCACTAGAGCAAAAAGGGACTAAGCACACAAATATTAAAAACTCTTCAGTTGACCAACAGAGAGAAACTAGTCTATTTCAAGAGTTTAATAATCTTTTAATATAAAAAGTCCATCTCACCCAATGGATAATGCGTAACTCAGGTAATACAACTTGGACCAGTCGTAGCATCTTTGTGGGGTTTTCTATAAACTTCATTAAAAAAAAACTATGGAATTTAGATCAGTGAATCTATTTTGAGTTTTTGACATATTTAAAAAAATATATACCAAAATGGAAAAATGATTTTACTGATCTTTAGTTTGTTGTTATCAAGTGAGTAAAGAACAAAACTATATTTTGATATGTTTTCTGGTTGAAGTGTAATGTTGTATCTTATTTTCCTGCTAATCGTTCATTAGATAAGCCTTCTGAATAGAGTAAATAATAAGAAACATTGTACACTTTACATGATTTATTTAAAATGGTTACTGACATAGAGAAAGTTTATTTATTTCCTTCAAAAAGAGTACACTCCAACTATCTTAGGTAGTTATTAATAATACCACTACCATCAACAAGTGGGGAAAGGGTCTCGTCTGAAACAGAAAGGCCCATTTAGAATATCAAATCTGGTTTTTCTGGTTGTTTGTTATACATTTTTTAACGCCGCGTTTTACTACTAGTAAGGGCTATACTCTTATGTATTAATTATGCTAATGGCTTTAGGGATTAGGAAGATATTTAGAGGATGATTACCCGCAATTTCCTGGAGGGAGGGTGGAAAATCTTTTGTAAAAACAACCCTCAGTACATTGGACAGTAATTCGAACCTCAATCGCCTCATCATCGTTATTGCGATAGTATAGCATGTTAGACCATGTGGCCACCGAAGTGGGTTGTTTTGTAATTAAAATAAATATTTACATACGTTATCCACTTGTGTGTTTGGTTCATGATTGCAAGCTTGAGAAGGGTAGGAATTTTAGTATATGACTAACAAATATTTATTTCTCATGAATTCATGTGATTATATATATTGTCAACCGAAATAGTAAAAATGTTGTGTAGGCCAACTGTATCAAGATCATGTTAAGACGTGAACGCCAATTTGTTTTGAATCTACAAAAACTAGTTAAATAGTGTTACATTATTTAGTAAACAAATTTAGCGCAGTTCTTAAAGAAGTTTCAGAACTATTCTGTTTATTTGTATGTTTTTGGGAAACTTAAATATTTAAACTCAGTAAATAGTATCATTTCACAAATACAGCTTAATCAATTAAATTATCGTGTTTCAACTCAAAATTGAGAAGTAGATTTTGTTTATTTATCTTTCAGTTTATCATACAGTTACCACGTCATAATATTAATAAAATATTTTTTTTTTTTTTTTAATTTGAGATGTATGAAGTTTCACCAACATTTGCCTGTACTTGTCATCAGAAACGAAATAATAGATGTAAACCAAATTATCTATATTCAAATTATAGCCTATATTCTAAGAATGCGATCTAATTTGACTAATACCTCCCTTACTTCCTCCATCTCAATAGATTATTTAATTTTTCAAAATACTTGAACTTTATTATAAAACCCATCTATTAAAAATGCATAAAATAAAACAGGCATTTCTAATTTATATTCTTTAGATTGAAAGATGGTATTTAGATGCGGCTATAACTGTAACTAACAAATATAATAGTTTAGCTATTTAATCCTTAATCTCTAATTTAGGTTAAGTCTACAAATACACAGGATAAAATATTATTAAAACATAGTATATATATATATATATATATATCAGGGTGTCCAGCCAAACTATATTTTTAAATTCCCTGACTTTTCCAGGTTTTCCAGATCCAATTTACTTTTTCCCAGATCACTATTTATCGATATTACGAAAATAATTTTTTAAGATCACAGATTAAATAGTATGTTTTTTTTAGATACATACATATTCTGAAGTTGTGTCACTCAATAAAGGCATTAAATAATTTCTGCCTCCGGGGAAATTAACTATTTTAAGTTAAAAATAGATTTCAGTAAAATTGTATTGAGCCATTAAAAGATTGCCTCAAGCAAGAAAGATTTAAAATAGTTGTGGGACAGAGTCATTCTTAGTTCCTTCTACTTAAAATGTATGCCTAGTCAAATTTTGCGCATATGAATAACCATTACTCAACTTTGGCTAAAGAAACGTGGCAGAAGGGTGGAAAGACACAAAACTCACTTGTTGACCTTGAGAAGTGATATAAGTCTGCTCAACATAGACAATGGTGTGAAAGTGATTACAGCTAGGTATAAACTGGAAGAAAAGTGTTATTTTGACTATTGTGAATCAAAATATGAGGCTTTATATAGACGAGATGTAAAATTTCCAGAAATTTAATAAAATTCCCTGACTTTTCCATGACTTTTCCCTGACCAAGCAAATTCTCTGACAATTCCCTGTTTTCCAGGTTTTCCAGGTCGCTGGACACCATGTATATATAGTTTGTGATGATACCAAACATAAAATATATTTAACATTGTAGTTTGTAGTTACAAATATTCTTAAAATTAGAATCCACCTATGGTTTATAAATGTATTTATAATTAATTTGAACTATTATACCCAAAAGTGTGACTGATTGCTGCCAGGCTTTATATTTACATCGTTGTTGTCGAAATGATCAGTGTTTAAATCCCGTACGATATATTCACTGTAGATTTTTATTAATGCAGATATATTTCCTCTTAATCATCCTCCCTATCCTCAAATTGTTTAGTTGGAAAGCAAGGAGACGTGAGTTAAGGTCAGTAACTTTGCAGGTTTGTACAGCAAAAATCCATTTTGACCAAAACAAGTCAAAAATTGCTTCAGTGGATAAGTTCAGTTTAATTTGCTGCGCATAGTAGTCTCTACAGACCTTGAATATTTATCATAAACATCGCATAAATAGCCCATGCTTGACCTTGCCTCTTGATTTTAAAATGTTCCGGTCAAATTCAACGATGTACGTTATAAATATTCAAAATATGTTCAGTGTATAATGTTTAGAAAATTCAACTAAGCCTATCTAAAGAAGTAATATTTAATTTATTTCGTCTTAAACCTTGTATTTTTTTTTTACTTAAAAACTTCAAAAATACTGACTTTAACAGTCGTTCCCATCAATTTTACCCTATCTTGAACTGTATTAGTCAAATCAATAGGACATAGCCTGAATTTATATGAAAGTTTAATCCCTGAAAACCTCTTGAGTAATATCTGACCCGAATCGGTGACCGCATGGTCTAAGGTACCACTATCTCAATGTACTGGACTGTCAGCGATGATATCAGGGTTCGAATACTGGTCGGTTGTACTAAGGATGTTTTTTTATAAATTGTTTTCCACTCTCCTTCCACGTAAATGTGGGTACACTACCTCTAAATTCAACCTTAATCATCCACAACACATTGGCGTAGTTAGCGCATAAGCGTATAGCCCAAACTGATAGACATTTGGTGATAGAAAAAATCAAGCTGTAGTGAGACTTAAGCCACTGTGGCTCGGAAAAAGAGGTCGCGAGCGGGTCCCGCTTACCTTAGCTAGGGCCACCTGTCCCGTTCCGGACGATCACACTTGATCAAATATTGAAAACTCTCCTTCCACAAACGATTTTAATAATGAGTTAGGAAAACCTTTCCTTTTATATCCAGAACCCTGCTATATAGCTTAGCTCCAAGAGGCCGAACCCTCTTGCACGAAGAGAAAGGGTAATTACAACGAAAACTTGCGTGGTTCTTTTTTCGGTCGCAAGTCCCTTTGTCCACAGTCTCGCTCTTGGTGGACAAGGGGTGTGTAAGATACTCGACGATTTACCGAGGAAAATAGCCACCATTTATTTGAAACTTTTATACTTTAGGCTGAACCCTTCCTTATCAATGAAGCCAAAAGTCGAGTGTTTTTAACTGGTTGGCGCAATCGTGTGCATTTATTTTATTCTGATAAACATAATTTTTAATATCTTTGAAATATTCTGACTGTGAAAAAATATGCATACTGGTTTTCTAAAACCTTTAACAGATTTTGGTTCTCGAAATGTTGAAACCTGTAGTTGATTAAGAAGGTATCTTAAACCTAGCTTACATCACACTTTTTGATATACTTTTATGTTTGTTTGCATATTTATCAACCTAACAAAGGTTGTCTCTCTCTAAATCTGTATCCATACTTTACTATGGATGAATCTAATCGACTTTATCTCAAATTCAAATATAAATTTTTATTACTAAACTAGAACCTTAATCTTAAAAAATATAAGATAGGTTTATGGGATTAATTTTCCCACATTGTAAGTATATAGATTAATCGCGCCTCTCTTTGGGCGTCAATTGTATGACTATCGATTTATCGCGCCTCACTTTGGGCGTCGATTGAAACACTACAGATTAACTCCCTGATATAATAATGATGTGATGATGTACAGGTTGTCTATAGCTCCGTGATCGAGCGCCTATCATCACTGTACGGAAAAGATACCGTTTAATCAGTTGTTTATAGCTCCGTGTTCGAGCACTAATTAAATCGGTATATTAGTAAAATAGAAGAAAGAGAACTGTTAATGGCTGTTATTTCAAACACGGTTTATTTAAATTACACCTGTTAATTACTTCTACATATTTCAATTAAATGTTTTATATCACTGCACACTTGTGATATTGATGTGACTTATATTATACTGTGTTAGACTGACTTAGTGCGTGAACGAGATTTCGGTGTAGATGTTTGGATCCCAGAGATGCCTTAAACATACGCACAATGGTTTATATATAACATACCCCTTGCCTTTATCTCCCCTCATCAACAGTGTAAAATTCAACTAATAGAAAGAGTCCTGGCGACAGGTTTTGGGAAGGCTAGCTTCTTATTGGTATATGCCAAATACTATGAAGTTGTTCCCTTTAACAAGAATTGACACTGTTTTTCTTTTAACAAGAAAAATGGTATAAAAAATATATTTTAGTGGAGAGATCCTTTTCACATTGTTTCTGAGAAGCTCGTGTTTTTTCATGGATGAATCTTAAAAGGATACTATACCTATATTACTTTAAATAAAATTTACCTTCATCCATGACTTTTTACATAATTTATATTAATCCAAACCAATATCATTACAACATTGGTACGATACTTTTTTTAAATTTTGATTTTAACATAAATTAGCAAATTAATAGGCTGGGGTTTGGTTGTTAGGTTTTTCCTATAGTGACGTTGAGACGATCCCCAACTAAGCAGTATAATAAACTTGCATACATCAATTCAAATTTGAAGAAAACAATCAATTATATCTCGAATAAAAGCAATTGTGTTATTGAATTTAGAATATTCAAATGGATTAGAGGATTTTAAATTTAAAAATATTTCATTCTTATACTATATATATACACCTCACACACTTGCATGCTTAGATTACATTTCAATTAATTTCTTTCGTATTTTTTAAGTATATTTATTTTATTCTTTATGGTTTCTGTAAACTTATTTTAAACTATCTTAACATCCATTAAAAGAACCTAGAAACAACAAATGTGATTGCACCTGGTTTTGAACCAGGGATCCCATAATCAGAATTCGATCTTCATCTCACATAATCCCTTCTACCTTTGTAAAAGACAAGACTAGGCCAGAGTGAAAAGGATAGTTTTCAGTTTCATTGTTTATTTGGACTTGTTTTCTCTATTACTATATAATATAATTCTTACTTTAACAGCATAGTTAATTTGATATTTGGATACTTTGTAAGTTATATACAAAAGTGATGGATTGAAAACCTACTTGAACCATAAATTAGTCAAGAATGAGATTTTCTACATATAATGTGTGTCAACTGTATCAAAGACAGTAAGCTAATTATGTTTTTTTAATTGTCTAATACTAATGAACTTTTATAATTTCAAGTTATTTGTAAACAAAATCCATCAACGTTTTCATTCACGTGCACTTTTGCACTTTTGTTCTTATTCGTGGGCACTTTAGTACAACTTTCTGATGAGAAACCTTAGTTTTATTCGCGAGTACATTTGTAACTTTCCGTATGAATGAAAGCCTAGATTTTCATTCACGAAAACCTTTGTAGCATGCTTTAGGTTCTAATTCGTCAGCACTTTTATATTCTTTTGTAGAACAGTTTGGAAAGAAATCTAGGTTTTACTCTCGAGGACATTTGTACCCTCCTGTATGAATGGAAGCCTAGATTTTAATTCACGAGAACATTGTAACGTGCTGTTGGTTCTAATTCTTGGGCATTTTTGTAGGTTTTGTAAAGCAGTTTGAAGGGAAAAATAGTTGTTTTTTTCGTAGGAGCTGTTGTAGCTCTCAGTTTTTTGTGGACACTTATACAACAATTTTAAGGAGGTGTAGGTCCTCGACCATTTGCTCATTTACATTTAATTTCAATATGTTTTTATTTATATAAGTAATTTGATTGGTAATATCAGGTACCTAGCTTATAAGCTTATAATCTTAAAAAATTAACTATTAATACCATTATCATTATAACTATTTATTTTACCTATATCAATTCAAATATGTTACAATATCAAAATTCATAAATCAACTTTTTAATATTGAAATTATAGTATACTCATGGATTCCATTATCAACTATAAATACTGAATTAGTTAATCTATGAAACAAAATCAGATAATATAACATATTAATATATTTCCAAAACAGAATGCAACAATAAACATTATAATCATAGATTTGAAACAAATAGACTACCAATAAGTAAATTTCGTGTTTAATAATGAGAGCACAAATGGGTAAGAAAGTGAATGCCATATTAAAACAATAAACCTTGCATCAATCACTATGCTACATTTCAAAGATTCGGGCGATGCATTATTTTCACTCATCAACATTATTTTCTTATGCAAAGTATGATCAAAGTAACGAAGAAAACTTGGAAGTCGACCCATCTGAATAATTCATACGAAAGTGTATTTATTGTTTTATGTTGGACATTCATGCAACTTACGTCTCACAGTAAGAATTACAAATTAAGGTGAATTCAATATGCACTTTAGAAAAATACATCATGATTGATTGGTGAAATTATGTTGGTATGATTGATGGTAACTAAGAAGTTCTGATTTATGTATGCTATCATTAAAATTTAAAATTCTAAAAATAATTTATAAAGAATTATTAGGTGTAGGTTTTTTATTTAGGTAGATAATCATTATATAATTTGTGGCTGTACCTGCCTATAAATTATTCTTAATTTTTACACAAACAAATCTTATATTATTGCCACTCTAATAAAATGTGTAAAGGTTATAATATGACGTTACATTTTCAATCATTTTATCATATTATAAATATTTGGTAGGCTTGATGACAAATATCTGTATCAATTTGTTCTGGGACATGTCAAGACTTGTAAATCATGAATAGTTTATTAATAAACTTATACACGTCCAAAAACAAGATAAGAAATAAATTAATTGTGTGTGTTGACATGTTGAGAAATGATTTATCATTCCGTCACAGCTTTGTATAGGCTATATTGAAATTAATATTTTTACTAGTATACCAGTTGATATTTTTATGTTTGAAAGTTACACATTTTTTGACAATCAAAATACTTTTTAATACTAATAAACACTTTAAATTTACCGAAGTTAGTGATTCGAAGTAAATATGTGACATAAATCAATTACTTAGTTATATACAAATATTTTATTAGTTTTATTTACTAAACAGTCAGACAGCTTTGCTCAGTTGGTAGCGTGTCTGCCTACTGAGCAAAGGGCTTAGTATTCGACTCCCGGCATGGCCGAGAAATTTATAATGGTAGAATATGGGTTTACCTTTTCATATTGATAAATAAATGGCTGGAGACTGGATGTTGTGCCTGTCTTAGTCTTAAGTCAGATTATAAAGTATATGAAGATACAACAGGATTATAAATCTGGCAGTGAAAAAAATATATGACTTGAATAAAAAAAACTGGCTCAGATCATAGGCTGGAAACAGTGATGGATGTATTTACTAAACAACACTTTTATCTGCAATAAATCAAGACACATCTCAATTCTCAAGAGCAAAAGCCTGAACAACAAAACATATAACGATGAAACCAAAAGAACACACATGGTCACAAGGCAAAATATACACATGTGTGATGGCGTCACTAGTGCAACAACAACAACAGAACGCGTGTTTTATAAAAGGAGAATGTTTATTGAGTAGACACAACACATTTAGTTAGCAATTAAAATATCTAGATACAAAGTGTCAGTGATTCTCTTTATCAATGTTATGTGACAATTAGCCCATTGCACAGTGTAGAAATGTTCAAAGGGATCAAAAATGCTATTCAATTAGACTTCATTCGATACAATAACGCGGAAAAGGTTTCCAAGTAAGTTTTTATCTAGCATTATCACTGAAAACATAATTTTCTTGTATCCAAATATTACCACAGATACATTTATGGTAGATTTATAATATATGTATTCTTACATTCATTTTAATCATAATCATCTATAAGTCATCCATCTTGCGATTGGTTTGCTGCGGATTTCCAATTTTGTCCATGGTTTTATCTTGAATTTCTCCCTTCCACATATCCTTATGTAATTAGTATCTTCATCAAACTATCATGTCTCAATATATGGCCTACCACGTTTACTATTTTTTTCTGTATACATTTCCAAAGTTTCCTTTCTTAATTTGCTTTTCTTGGAGCTTTTGTATTTGGTACCATCTCCATTCATGATATTTTCAAGATTCTCCTTTAGCACCACATTTTAAAGGTTTCTAATCTTTTCCTTTCAATTACACCAATGATTTTCAGTGAGGTGAATTGAGTGGAACATTTATAAAGTTTGAGTGATGCTTTTGAACTCATGGCTAGCACCGCATTCCTTGGTATATCCATGGCCATTTTAAGAAAACGTGAGGCTTGGAGCAAACAAATCTTGGGCCCCCTTCTTACGGAAATTTTTCAGTTTTAGCATTAATCCGTATAATATATTGATACGTACTCGGTATTTATGTTACTTAATAATTTCTCGCGTTTTATGTAATATTAATTAACCCATTCATAACTGTACTTTATTAAATGCAAACAATCAATCTAATTGAGTTAACCAAAGTACATTCCGCTTTTCATCATTGTACTGTTAGTTTTCTTTAGACCAATAGTGGTAGCACAATGGTGGCGTATTCTACTGTACTGTAGCACATCACTCGAATAACGTAAATCTTAAATTACATAAAGTTAGGGTTTTCAGGAATCTGGAATGTAATCCAATAAAAAGGCGAATGCCTATTGCTATTAAATATGTGTACATTATTTTATGTAAACAGAAACTGTAATTTATGTAATCATATTTGGAAGAAGGTATAGGAAAGGTGGATAGAAACATATAAAAAGGACAAACACAATATGGCTTTTACAAGAGAAAATGCCCAAATACTAAAAACTACTAAGTGATAAAGTGTTGACTGAACTTTTACAAAATGTCTATGTTTCTCATATTTAGAGTTTAGAAATAATATTAATATTTGGAAATAGTGTAAGCTAAACAAGACTTTGATTAAAATTAAGGAATCTTATCTTACAAACAATCTGTCTTCCTTACAGATAGAATGAGAGTTTTTTCGGTCGGTCAAGCGCTTAAATAACAATTACAAAAGTAAACTATATATACGTATTGGATATATATATATACAATACGTATATATATACCCAATACGTATATATATATACACATCCAATACATATATATATATATCCAATACGTATATATATATATATCCAATACGTATATATATATATATATATACACTAGGGGTCTGCGAATTTGTGTTTTTTCATTCGAGTCGAACTTGAGTCGAGTATTTCTAAAAGCTCCTGAGTTCGAGTCGAGTTCGAGTATAGGCCTATTAATAATTTTAAAATGTTAAAATATTTATTAAGACACATGTTCTTAAATATGAGTGACACTCATTTTTATAAACAAAAATATGGAAATATTGGTTTTTAAATTATAAACAACACTTATAAAACACAATTTTAAAAACAAGAACAGTCAAATAAAGATCTAATTAAAAACAAATAATTAAAATTGTTTCAACACTTATGTCTTTAAGGACATTTAATGCCAGGCCTCCACCGTGGTTTGTAGTCCATGTTAAACTGTAGGACCTTCATTACATCTCACAATCACCCTACCATTACATATAAGCGTAAGTGCGTACAGCCCGAACGGGTAGTAAAGCGCGGTGCTAATAATAATAATAATAATAATAATTTAAGGGCATTAAAATTACACTAACAATTATAGAACAAAGTTAATAAAATGAATAATTGCATGATAACTTGGAAATGTGTAACAAGACAATATAGAAACACTATACAGCGATCTAAAGTAATTGATAGTAAAGGAAGCCAACCTGAGAGGATAGTTAGGTTAGGCCTAGATAATAAAAAACACATTTCTCCCTTCATGTCTTTTTAAACTTTTCACATCTTTAAAACTTCCACAGTTGCACATTAGTTTGAATTTTTGGGAATATTACATTTCATATGAAAAATTAATATTTCCGAAAATTCAAAACAATGTGCAACTGTGAAAGTTTTAAAAAGTGGTAAGTGTAAGTGTAAGAAGAAATAGAGACGTGTGTTTGCTTATATCTAGGCCTAACCTAACTATCCTTTCAGGTTGGCTTCCTCAACTATCACTTTACATTATTGTAGAGTGTTTCTACGCTGTCTTGATTACAAGTTAATACAATTGACGTTTTAATAAGCTAATATTTCCACAAAATATGCTTCATTAACTTAATCTACTGTATAAAAAAAGTAAGAATCATAAACCATTATAAATTTGAAGTCTTTCGTATTTCGTTTATTATTCCTTAGTGTGATCTTGTATTATCACGTCTTCTGTTCCATTTCCATCCCTCTATGCACAGTTGCACATGCTAATTGTACGGGCTCTCATTATACATTATTTTATAGAGAAATTGACTTCAATTTAATTTTTAATGTTTCTAAAAATTGATGCTCATACTTTAAAATTAAAAATAATATTTCTAGCAAACAATATGAAATAGTAAGTGCTTTTTATAATATAAATGTGTTAAGTTTGGTAAAGTATGTATTTCAATAAATAAGATTAACTTTGATTTTAAATAGGTTAGCCAACATAATTTTATAACTAAATAGCAACTAAGCTAGAGCTAGTGTTGTATCTAAACTTATTAATTAATACGAGTTTTAAATATCTTAAGTATGAAAACGTTTAATTTAAGATATTTTTGATATTACATTTCTAATTTAACATACATTATTATTTAGGAAGAGACCAGATAAAATAGTAAAAAGAATCATTAAATTATTTAGTAATCTTCTTAGCTAATTTGATTTTCATTGCAGTGTCATGACAATACAAGTTAACCACTTCAATCAAGTATAATTCAAAATGGACAATATTGCATAAATTTACCGGTCGAAAATGGTTTTAAAGCTTTATTGCTTTATTAATGTGAAAATTGAAATTAATTTTTTACAATTTGTTAAGTAACAAAATGATTTATAAGTGGAAATGCTGATATTAACTCAATTAAACAGACTATGCTTACTATTGCGTTTTAAATATTGATTATAAAGTACATCAAGTAGAAGCTCGAAAATACGAGCCAACAAAACTTTCGATCTCGAGCTTAAGCGACAAGCTCGAGTTCTAGTTCGAAATACGAGTACTTACAGAGCCCTAATATATACATGTTAAAAAGTGTATATCTTAGGTCAAAGTATACACATAAAATATGTTATAACATGGTACTTAGCATGCAATACGTATAACGTCAAAAGTATGGTCACACAAGAGATACATAATTTAGACATTTTCCGTACCCTTATAACACATCTATTTTCCTACCCCGCCTCTCCCCGACCCGCCTCGGTGGTCGCGTGGTCTAAAGCGCTATTCTTGAAGTAGGCTAGTCTGCTGATGACGGGAAGATTTAGGTTTGAATCTCGGTCAGATGTATTAAGGGTAGTTTTTCCAAAGTGTTTTTCCACTCATCCTTTACGAAAATGCTGGTATAATTCCTCTTAATATAACCTTATCTATCCCTGACACATTAGCGTAATTAGCACATAAGTGTATAGCCGGAAAAGTTAAACAAATTATAATTTCCTCAATTTGATCCATAAATATAATATTAACTGTGTAGTCATTCATTTTCTTCACATAGCTCGTTGCGCAAGTCTCCCATAGTATTATGGACGAGCGTTCATTCCACGAGCTAAAGACGCCTTCCTTTTCCCCTACTCTCTTTCAACCCTCCCCTTCTCTTCATGACGTCACACGGACCATACGGCGCCAAACGTCGCAGGAGCGAGCGTGCTACCTGTCTACCCTGTCTTACTTTCCTTGGAGTTCTCTCCTCCTTTTCAAAATGCCTGCCTTACTCACGTATTAATATTTGATTCGTTCTAGCAACGGGGCACAAGGATTCCGAACTATTACACAGTTATTGGACTGTTAGGACTCTTGAAACGGAATAGAGAATGACAAGTTTTCAGATAAAACACGAGGATAGTGAACTGTGTTTTGTGTATTTGATGTATGCATAAATGTATGCTTGGACACATACCTAGATAAAATGGGATATTATATCATTATGTATTATTTTATGTGAAGTTTAAAATATGCTCGTAAATTTGTTTGTGACAATATTTATGTAACATATTTAAATATTCAGTTTTATTTTATTTCACAAATAATTTTACTTAAATATTATTTAACTTAAATCCCCCCAAAATTATTTTAGTAAAATGAGTTTAAAAATAATATTACTTAATTGTATCAAATATTATATTCGAGTCAAATAACTATTTTGATTAATATTAAGCTATAAAACGTTATTTAACTGTCATATATATTTATAGTATACACTTAAATAGATTGATTGTTATTAGCTAAAATACAAACGGTTTAAATATGTTTATATCATTAATTTAATACACAGGACTCTTTATAAATGTAGTTGCATCTAAACGCACAAAGTATAATTACTATGGTGTACATACAAATTGTATTTGTTGGTCCATAGATTTAAAATAATTTAGTGGTAAACTCTCTTTTAAGGCACATTTTTTTAGTACTGCATTTACCCGTTCGGGTTATACGCATATGTACTAATTACTGTAATGTGTTAGGGATTAGAATGGTTGGATTTATATAAAGTGCACCCTCATTTTCGTCAAGGAAGATTTGGAAAACCATTTAGGGAAAACCACCCTTAGTACGTATGACCAGGATCGAACCTTGATCTCTCCGTCAACGGTTGTAGTAAAATGCGAGATTGATGTTTTAGAGCATATACCATACGATCAACGAAGCGGGCCATTTTCTTTTCTTTTTTGGAACAGCATCTTTCAATCCATTTGGGTTATAAACTTAGTTGTTTTCTTAGTTGATAGTATTAAGTAATTACAAAAACATTGTTTCGTTGTTTTCTTGAATACCGCCTTCCACGCGAACCGGTAGTCGGGCGGTATATGATGTTAAAAGTTTCCTACACTTTGTTACCATTTATAAGCTACGAATCTCGACCAGGTAAATTGCAGATAGTGTATTTATTGTCTAGCCTCCAGTACTTATATTCTGGTAGCATTTTATTTTTCTAGAATATTCTCATTAACAAAATTTACCTGCTCTACGTCTTACTTTACCCATCAGTTATATACTTATACTTAGATTAGTGAAGTAGGAATACGGATGGTAGTATTTTAAAGTAAATGTACTCACGTTGATATAGAGATATTGGGAGGAGCCATTTATTATTTAAAAAACACCTATATTATTTTTGTGTTTTTAGCGTGTCATTTTACCCGTTTGGTTTATACGTATAAAGGGTGACCAATAACTTGATAGACAGAAATGATATTATTATTGTAACACACAATGGGAATATACGGACGAGTTTAAAAGCAGTACCAATACACTAGGCATGTAGTCCGTAATCGATAGTCACTTAAGCGCTCAAATTGTTGGCCGTTGTGGTTGACGCAGTCTTGCAGTCTTCGCTGGAGTCTGCTACAGACCAGATGGCAGAGTTCTTTGTTGTTGTTGATCTCATGAAATGCATCAGCAATACTGTTACATGATGTGCAAATAGGTATCGCGGCTTGCGAGAGAACACATTGTCCTTGACCACTGCCCAGAGGAAGTAATCTGTGGGTATCAGGTCAGGTGAGTTGTAGGGGCCAGTATATTAATCCTTAGCGAACAATACCCTTGTCGGGAGACTCCTGGTCAAGTAACCGTCGAACGCTGAGGACGTAGTGCGATGGCACGCCATCTTTTTGAGATAGCATAACATCATCATACTTTTGTCTGATCTGAGGAATGACAGTGTTCTCTAACATTTCCTTGTAGACATTACCAGTGAAGGGAGCCGAAGACACCGTCGTACCACAGGCTCCCCCGAACTGTTACAACCTGTTGGTCAAGTTGCTCTTCAGTGGTTATATGAAGGTTCTTTTGTGGCCAGTTAACACAATCGTGACAATTTACAACTCCAGGGAACTTAAAGGAAGTTTCGTATGATCATAGGATTTTTCATCAGGACTCCAGTGCCTTCCCTTTCTTCTCCGAGCAACATTTCACAAGATTGAATCCGTCTTCCAATAAAACGTGGGTGAGTATCGGGCTCTCATATGCTACACATTCATATAGAGATTGCGCTGAGCTCATGCGATTCTCTTATTTGATATGGCCTCAGGCTGGCCCTCAAGTGGTGCCAAGCTATGCGATGCTCTTGTTTGATATGGACTCAGGCTGGCCCTCAAGCGATGCTCTTATCTGAGATTTCTTCAGGTTGACCCTCAAGATATATCAAGCTCATGCGATGCTCTTGTTTGATATGGACTCAGGCTGGCCCTCAAGAGATGCCAAGCCCATAAGATGTTCTTATCTGAGAATTCTTATAGTTATTTATGAAAGCCCTAACGACCACCGAAAATTCACTATCTTCGGTCGTTACAGTGACTGGTCAACATTTTGGTCCTCTATGTAGCCTACAGAACTGTAAGAACCTGTTACCTCAAATTTGTCACAAATGTTTTAGATGGTTTGTCTTTTGGGTGGATTTGTGCCGAATCTTTCCTCTCACTGTCATCGAACAGTTTCAGTTTTCTCCCGCTTCCAATATTCCTTCTGTGCCCACTTTAGTTGCTCATAGGTAGAATTTCTAGCGATTTTTAACTATCACTTACCTGAAAGTACAAAATAGGATTAGGATTAGGCTCATGACATCATAAATAAATTAAATATTAAGGGTTACAATAATATTATAACTAATAATATAATATCATGCATCTGGCCACCTACTTATTGGCCACCCTGTATGTACTATGTGTTATGAATGAGAACGGTTGAAATTTTAGGTAGTGTACCCGCATTTTCGTGGAGAGAGATTATAAAACTATTAATGAATAATAATAATCCTCAATCCATCCGACCGGGAATCAAGCCCCGATCTCCCCGTCATTGGCAATCTAATCTCTCACACTATCTCTTACACTGTTCAGTTATCGGATCTGGAAATACCTTAGTTCACCCAGCTGAGATTCTAACCTAGAGCCTCTGAATCACCTGGAAAAACAGGCTCTATGAGCCTTTGCGTGAGCACCTATCGCTGCTAGTAGTTATTATTTGAAATTCTCAAATCTATGTTTTTTCACCCAAGCTCTTTTAGCGGTGGAACATTTTAATATCTTATATTTGTTCTATTAATTATGTCAATTGTTTTGTATGCACCCTGTAGGGGCTGTGGGGGTGGGAAACGCTCACTTGGCTGGCGAGTGGTCAAATTCCCAGCCTCAGACAAAAGGCCTTTCTCCCACAATAAAGCCCTAATGATAATTAAGGTCGCATTATCGGAGGTGGACATTTCTCCCGAGAAAACACAGCTTTACTCTGAGTAGTATAGTCGTGTCTGCGTGTGTTCCCACGACATAGACCATACAAAATAAAATACTGATTAAGTAGAACATCGATTATACTGGCAATCCGGATGCTTAGTTATTCTTATTTAACTGAGTCGGATAACACCTTCTAGGCTTATTACAGTTGTTTTAAACCTTAGGTATACAAACATTATTCAGAAATGCTATTATTTTTAACTCCAAATTAAACTAGTTAGTAAAATAAATCAGTTTATTTTAAATAAGCTCTAATAATTTTCATTAGCTATGTTTAGTAAGAGATTTTATATATTTTAATTAAAATATTAATTTTGTTTTTTATGATTTAGATGCAAATCCATTTTATCTAAGCTAAACGTGGAGTTAATGATATTTATTAAAGAGCTGAAACATGCCTTTTGATTTTTGTAATTTTATGATTAAAAATGAATAAATTATGCTTGAAGTGATGTAATTAATTAAAATAAAACACTTCTATTACAAGATAGAAGGGCATTAATTAATTAATTTAAAAACTATGTTTTCATGGTACTTGAGATACTATTACTATTTATGAATTAAGGTATATAACCGTAATAAGGTTGAGAATCACACTATATGAACAGTGGTTTTTAAATGGAGTGCCACCCTGCTGTAACAAGATGGGCCCTAGGTGTGCCGTGAAAATATGGTTACATTTGTAAGCCCTCAAGTTTAGAACAAAAAATACATTCTCACTTGATTTAATATTGATTTACTGTGTCTCCAATCGGTTTTTTAATCATAAAAGAGTATTTGATTAGGCCTACATTATTTACTGATAGTTTCCTTAATTAATCATAAAGCTTGGACTTAAGAACGTTTTACACCAAATAATGCTTTTCTAATGAACAGATTGAGAAACATCGTTTTTGACACCTCAATCAAGTACCTCTCACAGAAGAGGAAGACTACATTCTACAAATTAAGAGCTCTCACATTTAAACTAATTTCCAAAGTCTATAACGATTTTATGTGCGCTATTATAATAAGTTGATACTGCTCTCTTATACCTAATATTGCTCAAGCGTCTTCTAATTTTACCTTTATTTAAACCTAATTTACCAGGCATATATTGATTTTACCTTTATTTAAACTCAATTCACCAGGCTTATATCAATTTTATCTTTATTTAAACCCAATTATCCGGTCTTATACCAATTTTACCTTGATTAGCCTCAATCATCCGAGTTTGTACAGGTTTCTTATAGTTATTTATTGAGGATTAATCTGGTTATATCTTTAATCTATACCCAACTACTCAGGCCTCGACTAATTTTAACGTATCTTACCTCCATTGTTCTATTTAAATCCAAATATCAATGTTTTTATTGGTTTTACCTTCTTATATCTAATCTACAGGAATATTCATAATTTCTATAATAGGTCATTTTTAAATAAAAACAAGTGAACATATGCTTCTACTTTGTTCGATTTATTACAAACTAAACTTTCTTGATGTAATAATTTTCTTAGGGTTGCACATTATATTAATGGTCAAATATATGTTGTCAAATATTAATACCTTGCTTAGCGTAAACATAAAGATGATTCTGAAAAATATAGCTAAGGTTAATTTTAAAAACTAAGCAATTTGACGCTTAAGGTGGAATGAAATGGGACGCGAGAAAAGGCCAGTGTTTTTGAAATTTTTAGGACAAAACTTTTTTTGGTCAAAATAAATTTTATATTGTTCCAGTACAAACATAGAAATTTTTTTTCTCATGGTGATAACAACAGTTGTTAAATATCTGACATGAGCATGGCGGAATTATCTAACAAACATTTTAAATGAAGATAAATTGCTGTCATTAAATTCCAGAACATCCTTGATAGAAATTCAAGAAATTTTGGGATCACCGGGTGGAGAAAATTAAATTCTATGTTCATACTGGAGAAATATTTTATTTATTTTGGCAAAAAAAAAAGTTTTGCCCTAAAAACTGCAAAAACGCTGTTTTTTACTCGCATCCGCTTTCATCCCACCTTAAGGCTCACAGAATTATCTCAAAACTGGCGTTTCTAAGTTCAACGGCC
The DNA here is from genome assembly GCA_902141385.1 of Timema californicum. Classification (NCBI taxonomy): domain Eukaryota; kingdom Metazoa; phylum Arthropoda; class Insecta; order Phasmatodea; family Timematidae; genus Timema; species Timema californicum. The sequence goes on from CABFOW010000057.1 coordinate 430,681, forward strand.
AATATAATAAAAAGAATTGTAATTCATAAATCAGTTCAACTCGTTTTATTATGCATGCCTCTGTATTCCGCCATTTTGGAGAAAGTGAGTGTACTGTACATAGCCATTCACCAGTGAATATTATCATCATTCATTTATCATCTACCTCATGCTGTGTTATGGTAGGTGATAGCACAATAATGCTCTCTGGAGGACCCTCACACAACTGTATTCTAGTCCTGATTGTAGTCCACTACCTTTCCTTTGGTTTTTATATACAAGAATTAACAACGACCAAATTTAAAGGGGTTTAATATTAAATTGGGATTACTTGTTTAATGCCCCACAGTCGGTTAAACAGAGAATTGAAAAACCCCAGGGAGAGTTACTAGCTACACATCCATCCTGGGTTTGAACTGAAGTCTTGAAAGTATAGCTCACTAACCACATTTTCTCTCTTTCTATAAATTCTACCTTCTAAGTTGTTGTTTGTTTTAAATCGTATGGCACATTTGACCGGGAGGTCACCTGATGTGTAGACTATTAGCTGTAGTGGTTACACAGAACTTTGCCCAGGGTACACCAGTGGAGGTTGTCTACACGTCGTACCCACAATGAGATGGTGTGTTGATAGTGATTATGATGTTATGAAGCTGGGGGGAGTCTTAACCTAGCTTAAGCCTAATTAACCAAACCTTTGTGACCATTGAGATAATTACCCTTGAGGGAAAATTACCTTAGGTACCAGCCGGGGATTGAACCCGGAACCCTTAAACTCGTAGCCAGGTGCACTGACAACACGGGGCTGGTCACCTTCTAAGCTATGGACACCTGGTTCGAAACCCTGTAATGCCTAATACTTATTTCTCGGTGATCAGGAATGAGTGTTTTTTGTTACGTATGCTATCTTAAGATACGTTTATTTTATTTTATCGCCGCGTCTTACTACCTGTTCAGGCTGTTCACATATATTATGATAATTACTTTAGTGGGGGTAGGGATGTGGAAGGAAGCATTTTAGAGGTAGCGTACCAGCATTTGCGTGGAAGGAGAGTGGGAAACTGTTTAAGAAAAACCACCCTCAGTAGGACTGACTGGGATTGGAGACCCTATCTCCCCGTAATCATCAGGCCAGTCCACCACGGGAGTGACGCCTTAGACCATTCCGCCACTGAAGAGGTTATGTCGATGTTAATGCTGGTGTTTTAGTGTATGTCGCATATCAACGAACTGGTTTGTGCTTTCTTACCATTTACTTTCTTTCACGGTCAAGAATATATTATTTTTGAAGAGGTATTTTCCGTTTCCCCCTTTTAAAAAAACATGTATTATATTAAAACTCCACTAACATATTAATTTGACTCTATAAAAGAAACAATATCAACCCCGTCTGTACGTCTATTTACTATTGTTAGAAAGGAAACCTTGATTTCACCAATGATACATTTTTCAACTGTGCCGGAAAATAAACACTTAGTAAGCAAGCGCGCCACCAACTAAGTTCTAGGACTACTAATCCTAGTATAGTAATTTCTAGTAATTTAAAGGCCCATGTACAGTACGATTTAGATAGAAACTAACTTTTGGATGATTTAAAAGTTAACAAAAATATTTTAATATATGTATAGGAAAAGTCATGGAATCTGCAGCTATCGCTGTACATATATTATAACAGTACCCGTGGTACAATATTCACACCCCGTACAGTACCTAACAAATAATATTAGTAATACAGTAAAATTTCCTCAATATTGATTGAAAAAAAATTCTCAAAGTTATTTTCTGTAATTCATATAATTTATTTTTGACTTTATTTTAATCAATTTTGGCGAAAGTAATTAATACAGTTTGTCTTGTCTCACGCTTAGCCAAAGCATTAACTAATCAAGCTTATAATAACAATATCATATCTAATTGACAACGTTTTAATTGCAATGGATTGAAATTAAGAGGTGTTAGACCACCGGGAAGACCTAGGCGCAGATGGGAGGATAGCATTATAATGGATCTGAAAGAGTTATGGTATAATTAGGTGGACTGGATGGAACTATCTCAAAATAGGGATAGTTGGCGTACTTTAGTAAGTGCGGCAGTAAACTTCTGAGTTACTAATGACATAAAATAATTAAGTAAATAAGTAAGTAATAGTTAGCTTACCACCATTCATTCCTTCATTCATAAACTATCCCAACATTTATATATAAACAGTTTTATTTATTACGTTTACAAAAGAATGAAGCATTATATTTGCCTGAAAATACTATTCGATTTGAGGGAAGTTTATTGTTGGGGATAGTACATTCCACACCCATAATGCCACAGCTATGAATGGATGGAATTAATTTTAAAATTAGTGAATTGATAAAGCTCATAAGAGTGGAAATCTTATCACGTGTATTCAGTTTATGCTGATATTTTTGTAGAATGATTGCTAAGTACTGCGGTGAGGAAGTCTGTGTAGTCTGTGTATTTTGTGTAGAAGAATGAGGGAGTGAGGTGTCCACCACCGTCCATTTATTCGTAACCCATTCAGTTTGTCAAAGTATTTGATCACAATTTTGTCATAATCTCACAATATTTACTCTGATTGCTAGCATGCAGCTAATTTAGAGATTTGTCAACAGAAGACGTTCCATTAATTTATCCTTTTACTGGTATAGTGGTATTATTTTACTTAGATAAATTTGAGATATTAATTGCAATCTAAATGCGTAATTTGTAAACAGGCTAACCATATAGTAGACCTTTGAAATAGTACTTTTATTAATAATAATATTTAGCACCGCGTCTTACTACCCGTTCGGGCTATACGCTAGTACTTTTATTAGTATAATAATATTTTTAAATATGGAAATAACATATAATGTTAAGTATGAGTCAATCTGATGGTAGTTATTAAATCAGATAGATACTTTTAAATTATGTTTTTACTATAAAATCAATAGTGATGATTTTTTCACGTATTCTTGTCTTGGCAAAATTCAGTCCTATTTTATAAAATCCTCATATTATGAAAATTGTGACTGTGGTAAATAAAGAAAAGCACAGACATAAAAATAAACTAGTGTTTATTTATTTTTATGGCAGGTAAATTAAAAGTAGAAATAGTTAATAATGTTCTGTTTTCATAATAATGAAGCAAGTATACTATTTAATTTCTTTTTGCATTATAGTTAAATATCTGCTCGATATATTTTTGATTATGTAAGTCAACTATATTTATAATATCTGTTTATAGTCTAATTAATTATGTCTGAAATTTTCATTGGAGGGAAAGACTAGTTTTTTTTAAAGAAAGTGTTAAACGTATTTACTATCCATTCTATTTTTAAATATTCAAACAAAGTAAGGCTTCACCGTAATGTGTGATTCTTACTACACGTGCATATAACTCAAGAATATACTTATTGGTGTCATTTTTAATTTCCTCACAATAATAATATTAATAATAATAATAATAATGTCGATTAGTAGTTCGTTTAAAATACACTTGCTGTTTGTTTTGTGGCTCTGGATTGACCAGTAGACCCAAAGCCCCCTGGGGATTTGATGTGTAACTACAATAGAGAGGGTTAATAAAGGTAGCCACGACACTTTGTTCATTCGGTGATGCTCCATCGGTGATCCAACCTCGTCCCCACCCTCTATCCCCCTCCAACCCCTCAGCACGGATTGATACCAGTCAAACAGAAGTGGGACACAGAATTGTTTACACTAATTGAGAAATGTGTTGATTTTTTAATCAGCCAATCAAGTGAGAGCTCGTTAACATTCATTGGAACGTTAAAATATAACGAATATCGGCGAGGATTGACAAGGGATTGTTTTCTTTACAAAGCAGATCAATTGGTTTTCACTGATATAACGGGGTTGGAGTGAGTGGGTGAGGGGAGGTAGGCTAAGCTCACACGGATTTCCGGTTTCTGAGACCCGATTATGTAATAAATCCTGGAATTTGTGTGAATATTTGAGTGTAAAGTATATTAATTATGTGGGATTATTGTTTCATAGACTTAAAGTTGTTTTTGGACACGCGAGACTAATGCCTCCAAATGAGTCGATAACATGAAGACCTAAAAGCCATTTAATTACTTTGTGCTCGATGCGATACTAACAGGTTTAATAGAGAAGTTTGATTAACATCTGTAATCGGCCTCTAGCTGTCTGACTTAGAGGTCCCGGGCTCGATTCACAGATTGTACCAGGGAATTTTTATTTAAAAGAGAATAATTCTAATGATCACGATGGTTTGGTTCATTAGTATTAAGATAGGTTAATATCTTCATTGGCTCCACATCATCATATTCACTACCATCATCCCCTCATTTCATCGGAACATGGAAAGAGCCTCCACGGAAAGGATGCACGATTAGTACATTCGGGCGTCCCCTGGGCAATGGTACGTTAGTACTGGCTGATCTTTCACAAACTGAGCTACATATTGATGTATTCCAGACATGCAATTTTATTATCAATGTCTGTATCATGAAAGTATCTCCACGGTAGATGTGACTACACGATGAGGTCAACTAACTGAACAATTTGCCTCAGTTCTTTTTTGAAACAATCGTTTCAAATGATAGAGTAAACATTATCGATAGAGATGATTGAGTAGTTTTTTTAATGTATTATAAATTTATTATGAGAGGATTTTTTTTACGTATTGAGACGAAAATATAGGAAGCATGTGTAAATAAACTAAATGATAAAATGTTTTTTTATAATATATTAACTTTTACCTGACACGTTGTGGAGTATACTTTTTTTTAACGTGTCTTCAGCAAGATTGTAGCTATCAAGCTCAAATGATCTTGTTTTAATTATGGAATTTTGGCTACATTTACTAGTTTTTTATTAAATAGTTTTTGTGCACTAAGATCTTTTCATACTATGGGACAAATTTCGAAAACCTTTTGACACATTATGTTTTGGGACTGGTTAAATCTGTCGACTATAGAAGAGATATTATACTAACAATGTTTTAATGGAATACGTACAAAATCACTACAAAGATTTAACCAAATTGTTATTCGTATAGAGCCATCATATATTATTCGTCAACGATGACTCACATTTAAATTGGAAATATTTGTATTCCCTTAACACTTAAATACTGTTTTACTTTAAATTACTTTCTTTCACATAAAGAAGCAGGTTATCATGCTGTAAACGTTTTGTGTTTAAATTATTTTAAAAATAACCACTATAAAACATCATTTAAGATCCGTGAAATGTACTAAAATTTAATATGAATAATTTAATGAATAGTAGTCAGGGAATTGTGACGAATGCTATGTTTAGGGAAACTTTGAGAATAGTCAAAGATGGATTGAAACATAATATACAGCTTGGGCAGAAATGATTGAGTCCAAAATTTATAGTTGATTTTAAATAAGATGCTTCTAGAAACAATGTAGCTAAATTTTCAAGGCTGTAGTTAAATGTATTTTCACTGTGGTAGTTAATACATAGCTGTTATTAGAATATGACTATCAATCTTAATATAGAAAATCACTCGTAATATTTTATACTTAGCCTTGAGTTCTTAAATATGTTTTAATTGAATAGTCTAATGAGCTAATATAAACCCCTACAAATAGAACATATTTTCGTAAGCACCACCCAGAATTGAACCATGGTCTCTTCAACGTGTGGTCTTTAACGCTAACTAAGCCAAGACGAGAGATAAAAGTAAATTTGATCAATTACAATAAAATTGGGCACTTAGATAACTCTTATAATATAAAGATGGCTATTTTCACAGATGTGTCAAAAAATTTATGATGGAACTCAAACAGAATGCATCAAACATATATTTTATTTTATTTTGAAAATTATACCGATCCAAAAAGCCTAATTTGTATAAACTATCAAGTTTAATATGATAATCTAACTTCACTCCGTTTGTTAAAATAGTTTTTAAATGCTTATCACACCCACGTAGGTATTTACTCATCAATTAAATATAAATTGTATTTCAAGTATATTGTCAGAGATACATATTTATAAGCTTTATGTGAAAAGACAATTGAAAAGCCAAACACTTTTTGGTTAATGTTACATAAAAATATGCATATAATTTCCTAATCTGTGTGTGCGCGTGTGCTTGTCTTTTCACACCCTCTCTAAGGCCCTGTATGATCTAGAAAGTTGAAACTTAGCACACTTATAATATAAACCACGGGAACAATCTAACGTATCTGGATTTTCAATTTTTTTATTTAATAAGCATATTATTAATTTAGTTCACTCATACTCTATCCACCTTTACGCAATAGCTGGCGGAAATATACTGTTTACAAACAAAGCCTAAGCTTCCACGCGTTTACCAATTAATGGTGAGGCTTTGTTGGGTTGATTTGTATTATAATACACTTGTCGCACACAGGCCTAAAACTAGTTTAAAGTAAAGTATTATATAAAAAATAAAATTTAAGGCTGTGTAAAGCTTCGAAATTTTGAGTCTGAATCTTTAATGGAACGGAATTTGAAACTCGAATCTAAATGTAAAATTTTTAATGATTTATTTTATATCAAATAAAATCAATTTGTTATTTCAATTTCAATTTTCTTTTGTTTACAGTGGTGATCACTAAGAGGATATACAGTAGTAGTAGTAGTTTTATAGGAAAACATTAATTATAGCTAAACAAAAAGTTAAATTAGTAAATGGAGTCAGTAATTTGATAAAGTGAGGTATAGTGACTAAAGTATAAAACTACATAAATTATCTATGTAAAACAAATCGAAAAGAAAATCATTTTAAAATAGTTTGATGACAATAATATATAGGACGGATGTCAAATTTCATCTAGGTGTGCATTAGGTTGGTTTTTTCGTAAATGTTTTCCCAACTCTCCCTCCACGCAGATTTGGATACTCTTCCTCTGACTTTTAACTTCCTAATCTCTAAATCAATAGTGTAATCAAATTAGGACAACCCGGAAGAGTGTTAGTTATAAACACAAGAAAAATCATAGCTATATTTTTCCTAAAAGCCTGCATTAAAATAGAGCCCAAAGGTAGTTAATTAAATTTACTTTTATTTTTACCACCGCGATTTATTACCCATTCTGGTTGTACTAACTACGCTAATGGGTTAAGGATGAATAAGATTAAATTTAGAGTAAGTGTACCTGCATTTGCGTGGAGGGAGAGTGAAAACAATTCAAACAATACTCTCAGTACACCCGACAGTGATTCGAAACTCCAATAATTCCATCATTGTCAGTCTATTCTATTGAAAGATTGACGCCCTAGACCGTGTGGCCATTGAAGTTCGTATTAAATATATGGTACTTGATTCATCAAACAAGCAAGTAGCATTTGTATGCTCACTGTGGCGGCAAATTCTATCTGTTCACGTGATTTTCAACTTTATTACCAATCACTCAACGAACACGGAAACCAAAGTATTGAGAATAGATAGGGGAAAACGTGAGGGTATGGGGGAGAGGGGGGGATGGCTTCCGAAAAAACTTAACACGTATTAAATAGAGCGTAGAGAACGATGTGTCAAGCATATGGGTCTACCTGTAAGCTCTAGGACACACATGAAAACTATCGATTGTTGTTACCGTGGAGTGGTTGCATGCAGGCGTGAGTGTATAGTAAAATAGACTCCGCCTCACTTGAATTGTTTTAGTGTTTTTTTGGTGGGTTTGAACCGTAGTTTGCTACACGTTTGGACAATAAAAGTATTTACATTATTGTGTTAGGAATTAGAAAGGTACCCTTATATAGAAAATGTACCCGTATTTACGTGAAGAGAGAGGAATAAATAATTATTATTTGGAGGGAGGGGGTGACACTTTAATTAAAATACCCCAGATCTGGATTCAAACTCCGATCTCACCATCATTGGTAGTCCGGTCCAGTGCGAGAGTGACGCCTTATACCAGGAATCGGCCACAAGTCGATTACTATCGACCGACCCACCTCGGTGGCTAACGCGTTAGTTTCGTGTTGGGCTAGACTTCCGATGATAGGGAGAGCGAAGTTTGAATCTTGGTCAGCTGAATTAGGGGTGGTTTTTCCTAGATGGTTTTCCACTCTCCCTCCATGCAAATTTGGGTTTGCTTCCTCTCAATTCGACCTTCCCAATTTCCAGCCAATTAGCGTAATTAGTACTTAAGCATATTACCTGAATGGGTACTAAGACACGGTTCTAGATAATAATAATAATAATAATAATAATAATAATAATAATAATAATAATAATAAAACTATCATCCAGTCAGTCAATTAATAAATTTACATCGTCAAAGTCGATCTTTTAATCTTATAGACTCGCAAATATATCAAGAACTTACAAAAAATGTAAAATGAGAGTAGCCAAAATAATCTTTATCGATCAAAATCGGCTATGTTATAAGTAAATTAAATTGTTCGATACTACAGTATATATTTTATTTGTTCTATATTTTCTTGGTATAAAAGTGGTGAAATAAGTGTTAGAGGAAGTATTGACACTAAAGAATAAATATATTATGCACAGAGAGTACAGTAGAGTGGAGAAACTATGGTTTATCCCGGGAATTTTGATAAGTTTTTAAAGTCGATCGGGCTCCAAAAAAGTTGCCAAAAAGGTTGCCTTTCCTTGCCCTAGGACTTATACCATCTGATCCATGTAGTAGGTCCAAACAGATTAGAAATGTTGAAAACCTATGTATACTCTTATATATAACAACAGTTTACATACGTAATAGCCGTGGAGCGCCAATCGGCATTGATGGGCATTCAAGCTAAGACGTCAGCAACCACATATGGTCTGATTTTCTGATGAAAGAGGAGGTTGGGACACGAATCCCCGCCGTGTGTACTGAAGGTTGTTTTGCCTGAATGGCTTACCACTCTTCCTCCACGAAAATTAGGGTAGATTTACTCTAAATTCTATATTATTCATCGACATCCCCTTAGTGTAAAGCTACTCTTAATTTGGATAAATAATAAAATGTATAAAAACAAGTTATATTGGGTTGCTATAACCGAAACAGGAGGTCTTGTTTCATTACCTAAGCCCTATATGTTTTTTTATTTACATATAAACTAGGATATAATTATATAGACCTATATATATTTTTTAAGTTCGTTCTATTCTTATTTGATTATTTTTTGGTTAATACGTTTACAACACAAGGGCTATAAATGGATTAATATATGGAGTTGTGACGAGAAAAGTTTTTAGAGGAAGGGCATTCACATTAGCATGAAGGGTAAATGGGAAAACCACAGTAATAAATAACATGTGAAAAACCAACCGCAGTGCGTTATTGATATTTGGTTTGTCACTTAAATTCAGTTTGTATAATCTAGGAATTAATTTTATCTATTTTTTAAACCGTGTTTAACTACTCGAGCTATTGGGCTAGGGATGTATTTTTTATTTTTTAGGAAATGTGTTGATATTTACTTGGGGGAAGAGGGAAGACAATTATTTAGGAAATAAACTCAGTATTATTATTATTCTTACCACCGTATCTTACTACCCGTTCGGGTTATACGCACTTACGCTAATGTGTAAAGGTAGGGTGATTGTGAGATGAATTAGAGGAACTACAGTTTAACGTGGAATCCAAACCACGGTGGAGGCCTGGCATTCCCCACATTCACAAGATGTGATGAATACACTTCTCGTCAGAGGTGAAGGAAAGGTTTGGTAATCAGTTAAATATGTGCCGGGACCTAGAATTGAACCCCGAACCCCCAACACAGAAGTCCGACACCTTACCCCTAGATCTTACTACCCGTTCGGGTTATATGCACATACGCTAATGTGTAATGGTAGGGTGATTGTGAGATGAACTGGAGGACCTACAGCTTAACGTGGAATCCAAACCACGTTGGAGGCCTGGTATTCCCCACATTCACAAGATGTGATGAATACACTTCTTGTCAGAGGTGAAAGAAGGGTTTGGTAATCAGTTAAAACTGTTCCGGGACCTAGAATTGAACCCTGTACCCCCAACACAGAAGTCCGACAACTTACCCCTAGACCACTAAGTCACCATAAATAAACTCAGTACACTTGACTGAACCGGGATTCAACCCCTGATCTCATCCTCATTGTCAAACCGATATTTCGCGAGGGTGACGCCTCAAACCATTTGACTACAGAGGCAGGTGTCTTTACTAGTCTGTATTATATTTCTGCTTCATAAGTTGTAAGCTTTTGTTAAAATTGTTTATGTATTGGTAGATGAAGGGTATGGGCAAACTCACCCTCTTGACCCCTTCACCCTTCTTTGGATGCAACAGTGGGAAAACAAAGTGACCAGCTTCCTGACTGCAACTATGGAGATGCCAAATTAACGGAGCACGAAATATATCATCTTAGTCTGCGAACACCAGTGGGAAAAGATATCGTGGCGTGGTTGGTTGGAAGGGGAACCTACCTTTAGCAGTGATATCTAATTTTTTTTAATCTCCATGGTGTAAGCCCGCAAGTTAACTATAACGATCGAGTGGCCGCTCTCTTTAGCGATGATAGTGCCAATATTTGTGGATAGAGGCTGTAATGTGGCCAGTACAACGAGTCCTCCAGCCGTTAATCTCAGTTTACTACAGTTTACTCTCCACAGAGGAAAAACCTCTGTAAGCTCTTAGATCTCATATCCTCAGTCTTATTTCTCTAAATCGCTTAGTTTAAGTTGCTCATAGTCATTATTTGCACCATTAATAATAACCTATGGTCACAATTCACAGTTCTGTTCCTATAAGTTGGATAGATTAATTCACTACACCCTATATCATTGCTGAGGAAACTGCAGGTCTTATGAAGAAAAGCTTTATCTTCGCTGTTTCTCGGTCAACTGTTACCAAATCTCCTCACTCTCAGTTATGTCGGAAGGTGGTGTGCTGGGGTAATAAAGAGGTACCGGTAACCTCGACTAACCAGCGTTGTGAAACTTGTCTTATATTTGAGGGGAGATTTACCAGACGAAACAAGAGATTGACAAAGTTGTTTCCCAATAGTAGCCATGCATTTTCCTAAGCGATGATATCTGGTGTAGCCCATATTCACAA
>CABFOW010000057.1:442347-465159 GCA_902141385.1 Timema californicum
CTTAATATAATAAGATGACGTCAATATAAATATCTCTAGCATAGCTCCAATTAATTATCTTATGACGTCACGGCCGTACACACTCCTGCAATTGAAAACGTCACCATAGCTGACGTCACCAAGACAGTCACTATAAGGGGCGTCACTTAATATAATAAGATGACGTCAATATAAATATCTCTAGCATAGCTCCAATTAATTATCTTATGACGTCACGGCCGTACACACTCCTGCAATTGAAAACGTCACCATAGCTGACGTCACCAAGACAGTCACTATAAGGGGCGTGGCTTATTTTGACAGGTCATCAATCAGATAAAGCTGCCCAAATACTACTGACATTAATTGCTTGCTCTATCGTATATTGCACAATTGGCGCCAACGGCTGGCTAACTCTAGCCCATTTTGATCAATAAAAGTTAGATCACACTAAATCCGCTACCACCAACTGAGAAATCTACATCATTGTGATAATCTAGTATCAACTGCTAGAGCAATATATTGCCTTCAACGGGTAAACTCTTTTTGACAACTAATATACTTGTTATATATACTTTCATCAGATGATATAAATTATACGACATATATGTCACTGTCACAAATTAATATATTACAGTATATACATAGTAGTCAAATATATATAGTTTTGAATCAGCTGCAGATTAGTTAGACTTATGTGTACTATTGCAATGAATTAAGTAGTATCGAAAGAGAAAAATATGGCAGCATATAAAAGTGTGCTAACACCAACATTGTTTTATGGATGTGAAGAGTTGTTCGTCAGAAGAAACACAAGAGCAGGATGAATGCGGTTGGAATGAGATTGCAAAGAAATGCGTGTGGGAAAACTCATATGGACATGGTCAGTTTAGTTTCGTTTTATTGGTTGTAAGACCAAAAATAAATTTACATTCACAAAAGAATAATACAAATATCAAGTATAAAGTGTACAAAGTCAGTAATGAATGTGTGTGTGAAGGATTGTTATCTCAAAGGGAATCCAATAGGTCGACGTTAAAGAAACGTCTTACGTTGGTTTGGGCATTTTGAGAGGATGAGCGTGGATCGAGTTAAGAAGCAAATATATGATGGAAGAGTGTGTGGATCAAAACGAAGGGGTAGGCCATGTAAGACGTGGTTTCATGTTGTAGAAGAATGTGCGAAAAAAGAGAAACAGAAGCGTTTTAAGAATAAAAGAGCTTGTTAACTTGGTGTATGGATGTTGTTGAAGAAAAGGGTGTTTGCAAAGAGAGGGAAGTGTGTAGAAAGTTAGTGAGGGTGGATTAAATACGTGTTTCTTTGTTGTTGTTTTTTATATCTATTCAGTTGCTTGCCTACCTCAACAGGGAACGGTGTGCTTAGGTATATATGTATATGTATGTATATTTGTGATAAATTATGAAATCATATTACCCATTATATATGTTCTGAACATCAATTGCCAAGCTGCACGAAAAGAAGTAAGAGATAATTTGGTGAAATAGTTGCGTGGGATAGAATACATAATTTAATTTGACTCTTAGCTTTAAGAGTTTGAATATATTTTTAGTATAGCACTTAGTAATAAATATCTTACTATAATAAGTCTCATACTTCTCTTATCTTAAACACAGTGCTCCCATCACCTCCATAGATTATGTTTAAACCCTGATTGGAATGTTATTACCATGACAGTCCACACGTCAACTTTGGATTATATTTAAATTCGCTGTCGTATCGTTCAGTATTACCAGGGTAGGCAGATCTTGTTTGTACTGTACCTATTATATGTTCTAGCACTCTCAGTCCCCATTTGACCAATCATACATAGGCACTGGTCTACATACCTTATATGGAAATATACTTTCATTGATAACTAACCAATTTATTTTTTATTTAGGGCCACGTCTTACTACCCGTTCGGGTTATACGCTTAAGTACTAATTACGCTACTGAGTTAGGAATTGGGAAGGTTGAATTTAAAGGGAGTGAGCCTGCATTTGTGTGGAGGGAGAGTGGAAAACCATTTAGGACCCCCCAGTTCACCCGACCGAGATTCGAACCTTGATCTCCTCGTCCTCGGCAGTCGTGGCTGATAACTGACCAATGATTGTTCTACTGCTTGGTGATAATAATTTCACTGGTAGGCCTACAGTTTGAACTAACTCTGCTTAATCTGTCAGACCTTCACATACGCTATGGCTTAGATCAAAAGTTTGTTTGTACTCAAAAATTATAATGTGTAGATTACGCCCGCTATTACTCTATGGCGTACATCAAGGTCCACCCAATAGCAGGTCAGGTCACTTTTATTCCATTCTGGCTGACATATTCAACACTAATCTATCAAATTTAGTGACATTTGTCATCATATGAAACGTGATAAAACGGTGGATGTTTATATAAATTTTACCATCTCTGTGGTTTACTGGTCAGATTTACTGGCTTCAGATATAGAGGTACTGAGTTAGAACACTAGCACTTCCAGTTTTTTTGCGCGAAACAGTAGGTCTAGAAACGAGATCATCTCAGCCTTGTTAGCGTAATCTAGGAGCTACTTGAATAAAAATAAGTAGCAGTTTCGGTCTAGAAAAATGAAATTAACGACTAAAGGGTTCGTTAGGCTGACCAAATGACACCCTCCATCAGCGAATGTTGGCACTAACTTAGTCTATATGTGGTGGCACCTTGGGCTGACACCATGGAGTTTTTTTTAGTAAATTTACGAGCGCTCGCCTGGAGAGAGATAGGAAAACCACATCTGAAGGAGAGGGATATTATCTGTAAGCACCCAGTAGGGAATTGAATCCTGGTCTATCAATTCATTGCCACCCATTTCAGTGAACAAATGGTCTGAGGTGTCCCTCTTGCGCTAGATTGGCCTGCTAATGAAGGGAATATCGGGGTTCGAGTTACAGTAGGGTCTACTGAGGGTGGTTTTTACTAAGTATGTTCCCACTTTCCTTCCATGCAAACGCGGATATATTATCTCTCAAATAATTCCTTCCTCATTTCTACCCAATTATAGTAAGTATCATATATGCGTATGACCTGAACAGTTAGTACGACTTGACGTTAAACAAATATTCATTGCCAAGCAAGCTGGCGTAAAGCCTAAATCTGGTAATAATATGTTGTTAAACTATTTTAGCTATTATTATTGATTAATTTTCTTATGGTTTATGATAGTTGTATTTCTTATACTGTAAAATATACGAAATTCTACTAATGTTTAGAAAATTACTGATCAAAATATTCTACTCAAAAAGCATTAAATCATAATGAGTAGGCCCTCGACTTACACGGATTCAAGCTATGAGGATTCGCAGATATGCTAAAGATATTCTTTGACGTACTACTAACAACGCCATCTATATAGTGCCACTTTAAACACAATAAATGGTGTTCCTTATAAAGTTTAATTTCCTAGAAGTTTTCTTATTATAAGCAAAACCTGTTTATCTTGGATTTTCCGTTGAAACTAAAAGATTTGTCAAAAATCCATCTATTTAAACATACCTCAATTGACGCGGTTTTTCAACTTTCACGTAAGACTTAGGAAGGAATCGAGCTACGTAAGTTTAGGAGCTAATGTGTGTGTTTAGTATTATAAATATCAGTATCGATGGCTCGTCTGATCTAGTTTATTGGCGACGTTGAGAATGAGGTTCGAATTCTGGCTAGATATACTGAGAGCAGTTTTTTTAATGTTTTCCCACCATCCCTCCAGAGTAATGAGGGTAAAGTTTCTCTAAGCTCTTCCTTATTCATTCCTTCACCCCAATCCCTCCAGAGTAATGAGGGTAAAGTTTCTCTTAGCTCTTCCTTATTCATTCCTTCGCCCCACTAGTGTATTTTTTTAGCACTACTATTCCCTTATGATTATATGCCTATGCTCTAGTTACTCTATAGTGTTAGGTATTAGGAAGATTTACTCCAGAGAAAGTGTACCCGCATTTGCGTGGAGCCAGAGTAGAAAACCATTTTGTAAATAAATCCTCAGTACAACCCGATCGGGTTCGAACTCCAATATCCCCATCATCGGCAGTCTAGTCTATGGTGAGAGTGTAGTGTAATTAAAAGTGTGAATACTCTTAGCAGGTAATAAGATGCGGCGAGAAACTAAATATTATAGACTTAAAATGGCCGGCGTGATATGACTTTGTTTGGAAATACCTTGTTCAGCAACACTGTACGACGGCGCCACAGTCAAGAGGGATAATTCAATTAATTGATCCTCCGGTGGTGAAATTAAAACAAATGATAAGCGAGTCGCTCCTTTGGAAAAGATTCCATCTATCACACCACTGTATGATTAACTTGAGTGTGTGCATAGGAGTGGGTGACTGATATGCAAGCACTCTCTCTTTTTTTAACTTTTTTTACTTCAGGGATGTTATTTTCACCACAGTAAATAACCTGATTTGATTACTGATTAAAGCTATATATAGCACCGTAAAGAAGGACAAATATAAACCGAATGAAGCTGTTTTTATAGCTGAATGTTCAATAGTCTTCCCCTTACTTCACCCCTAATTTTAATAGGATGTTGTTAGGAAGAATCTTTATCAAACTAAAACATATCTATTGTGGTCAACATTGATGACATTTTCTTATTTTATTAAAGCTATTTTATAGATATTGATAATATTTAGGGCCTGGATTTTGATGACATGTCATCTTTTTATTGTTTCATACCTATACAATTATATAAACTCTGTTCATGTCTTTTTTTTTGCAACTTTTTATAGTTGTTTTGAGGCCTTTTCGGGAATGTTTGAATCTTTTTTGGCATTTTTGAGTAATTTTTAAGGTATTCATGTTAAATAAGTATATTTTTGAATACCACCAATATTTTATTAATGCATAAATACTCTTTTTTTAAAAAATCACACAGTTGTCAGAATGAGAAGATGATATAGGCAATTAACTTTGTATTCTCTTTGCTTGTATTATTGTAAAATACCCATACCCAGATTATACTGCAACTATGCTAGAGAGGGTTGCGTTGGAAGGGGTATCAACTACTTCTGAAGGGTTGTAAATGAATAGTATGCTTAGAAATATAAGCGTTTAGTTAATCAAGGATATCATTTTATATATATTTCTTTATTTGTAAAGTGTGTGTTCTTGTTAGTCATACATTTTTTACGACTTTTTTCATATTTTTAGTTAATTTGTTAAAAATTTGAACAATATTTTTTAGAATTTTTAGGTCATTTAATTGATCTTTTTTTTTTATCATTAATAGGTCATCCAAATTCCTGGCCCTGAAAATATCCATCAAAAGTGACAACTCCAAATCATATAGATATATGTAATTGTTTGAAAAATGTTCAGTAAACTTTATTAACCGTTAAAAAAAAGGGGGTCTTACTATATGAATCGAACTGTAGTCTATCTGCCCACTGACACAAGAATCATGAGGTATATACCATGCACGTACATTAACTATAAAGATATTAAATTATTTTTTCCCCTTTTGCAAAGGGATAAAATAATGGTGTGGATCGTGGTTTTTTTTGTCCTTAAACTCAGAATACCCTGCTAATTTCTTTAAAAGTATTAAATCCGTACGTAAATAAATTAAACTGTTATCAGGCAGTAAAATGTGTATCTAACTCAAGAGTGGAGACAGAAGAAGTTCATGAGATAGTAGAGGAAGCAAGACAGAGATGGTATGGGCATGTGATGAGGATGAAGAAGAAGAGGAGGCTAAATAAACTGGTGGAAATGAAGTAGGTAGGAAAAAGACCACAATAGCGACCAAGAAAGATATGGAAGGAACAGATAACAGAAAATGTTCAAGTGAGAGGAGAAAAATGTAAATGATTAAAGTAGGACGAATGGTGGAAGGATAGAGGAAGTTGGAGGCATTTTACTAAACTGACCCGGCCACAGGCTGGAAACAGTTGATGATGAAGATGATGATGATGATAAATATACACGTAGTAAAATAACTTAAATAACATTAAAAACTAGAGATATGTAAATACATTGAAGAGTTAGCTCAAAATTAAAAAACAACTATTAGACTTTTGTACTATTATTTTGGTTGTTGTGGATAAAAATATCCCATAGCATAAACAACAGTAATAAAACTAGTAAACGTATCTGGAAATGTCACACTATTTTCTCATGCATATTTTTAAATCTGGCCGTGATGTAGTAATGTATAAAGTATGGCGGTACACGGTTCGGGATGAGAGGTGTCAATTAAAAACTGCGTTGCCCAGCAAAGGAGGGGAGGGGGTGGTGAGGTAGGGGTGACTTCATGGTCCAGACCTTGTCCGGTGTCACTCACTGCTCATTTATTGAAGCCACTCACTCTCCGCCACCGGTACACTCATTTCCCCGTACAAAAACACCCCTACTTGGCCACACTACTTTTACTACAATATTTACGGAGTTATGGAGAGGACTGCCTGAATACATCAAAAACGCGTCGACTCAAAAACATAAAAATCTTAAACATATTCTCTTTATAATATTATTTTATATTCTGAGAACTGTATTGTAGTGTGATTTTTTAGAACGTTAGCACAAAATTTTAAAATATGTTCATGCATCACCTAATCATACGACCGAAATCTAATAGGATGCACACAAAATTTGTCTCATTCCTTAAATATAATAAAATGTCGGCTACTCCGTAAGCTATTTGCTAACCACGAGTTTTAATTTAACGTTGATAAATTTTTACTCCATTTTTAGTGTTGTTTTATGGGTCTTTGAATGGTCTACGGCACTACTATTGCAATATACTAGACTGCCAATGACGGGGAGATCGGGGTTCGACAAACATACATAGAGACAGACAAATGGCATTGCGGAGATTACATTTTGGTTTCACAGGCTCATTAAACATTTATCAAAATATCGAGTTAGATTTTTTGAAGATTACAATACTTTCTCTCCATGGTGTCGATAAAATATTAGTTGAACATGTTAATCCCATTAGCTGGTATTCATATACTCTACCGGGTTTTTAAACTTATGTGTGTTTAGATCTTTAATTCTGCTTTAGTGTGATTCCCCATCCATGAATAGATCAATTAATCAATAGGTGTTGGACTCTGAATGTTAAATATGTAGTTGAAATAATATGCTTTAATTCTTTATCTAAAAATTTTTAAATTTTAAGGTGCACTGCCTTTAGCCCGAGTGGTAGCAGTCCTACCTTGACGGATTACACTATAACCCTATTTTATAAGTTATAGTTTAATAATGCAAAGTAAGCTTGCTACCTAACACGGTAAACGAAGGGTACCTTTCAGATATATTTAAAAGAGTTTTTAATAAAATATCACCCGCCTTGGTGGCATAGTTGGCTAACGCGCTAGTCGTGTTGAGCTCAACTTCTGAGGACGGGGAGATCGAGGTTCGAATCTCGGTCAGGTGAACTGGGTGTGGTTTTTCCTAAATGGCTTTTCACTCTCCCTCCACGCAAATGCAGGTTCACTTCCTCTTATTCAACCTTCCTAATTCCTATTCCATTAGCGTAGTTAGTACTTAAAGCGTTCATGCCAAACGGGTAGTAAGACGTGGTGCTAAATAATAATAATAATAAAATATCTATTATATAATTGGTTTCAATTTGATGCATCCTGGCAAGGGTTTAATATTACAATCAATGGATTACTGGAGGACAGGTTAGGATAAAATGGGAAATTGTCGTACACATACTTAGAGCGTGTGATATTGTAATTATGTTGATGATATGAAGCTTAAGTTATCATAAACCCTTGAATAAGCGCGTTAAGGCCTTTTCTAACCAACCTTTAAGATTTGGAGAGCTCGGATTCCGGTTAGGACAACATTTCTTAGTCCCACCATGGCTCAAAAACTTGTGGCACACTGGTGATTCTCAGTCAACTATAAGCTAACTCCTTGGTATTAATTTAATTAAACTTGTGTTAACGTCTGCATAAAATTATTATATTTATTTGAAATACAAGCATTTATTATTATCAGGTGTTACTCCACGCAAATGCGGGTTCACTTCCTCTAATTCAACCTTCCCAATTCCTAATCCATTAGCGTAATTAGTTCTTAAAGCGTACAACCTGAACGGTTAGTAAGACGCGGTGCTAAATAATAATAATAAAATATCTATTATATAATTGGTTTCAATTTGATGCATCCTGGCAGGGTTTAATATTACAATCCATC
Organism: Timema californicum; assembly: GCA_902141385.1. Lineage (NCBI taxonomy): Eukaryota > Metazoa > Arthropoda > Insecta > Phasmatodea > Timematidae > Timema > Timema californicum. The sequence goes on from CABFOW010000057.1 coordinate 450,499, forward strand.
GGTTACTGGAGGACCGGTGAGGATAAAATGGGAAATTGTCGTACACAGACTTAGAGCGTGTAATATATTGTAATTATGTTGATGATATTAAGTTTAAGTTAGCATAATCCCTTGAATAAGCGCGTTAAGTCATTTTCTAACCATCCTTGAAGATTTGGAGAGCTCGGATTCCGGTCAGGACAAAGTTTCTTAGTCCCACCATGGCTCAAAAGCTTGTGGCGTACTGGTGATTCTCAGCTAACTATAAGCTAACTCCTAGGTACTAATTTAATTAAACTTGTGTTAACGTCTGCATAAAATTATTATATTTATTTGAAATACAAGCATTTATTATTATCAGGTGTTCTGTCTTACGACAGGCTCATTCCTTTTGTCAGTAAGCTTAAACCGCCAATGAGCCCTGTCCTCTGCTTCCTCCTTGTGCTCCCAGAATTTACTTTATCCCTTCAAGTCATATAATATTTGAATCCTTCTTATTTCTAAGCTCCTCTTTCTCTCAACCTTACTTTCTATGACGTCCTGTATAAGACAGTTCCTCCTAAGGAGGTGTCCGATCCAACTTGCTTTTCAGGGAAGAACCACATCCAAAATGGTTCTCTTCTCACCCACTCTTCTTAGCACTTTTCATTTTCACCCTGCATGTACACCATATTTTTTCAAGTCTTCTCCAGCACAACATAGAAACAATAATAGCAACTATCACCAGCACATGTAGTCTTGGGGGATAGACAGGTCTGATTGGCTGGAGATTGAGATCTGGTTTTGAATTACAACCGGTTTAACTGATGGTGATTATTCCTCAATAATTTTCAACTTTACCTTCATGCAAATGTGGGTGTATTTTCTATAAATCTCTACTTTCATCATTCTATTCCATATTGGAGTAAATGTGCTTGTAACCTGAACTGGTAGTAATCCGTAGATCACACACACACAAAAGTCACACATATATTAGCAATACATTTTCCTTCATAATGTTGACACAATAACATAACATATATTGCAATAATTATGAGGGATGGACAAAAGAGGATTTTGCAAGTAAATTAATTATCTTTGTAACATCTTACTTATTTTATGACTTTAGGAACTCGAAAATTCATTGCTGCTCCTTCAAAAGTACGTCACCTATCCCTATCGTAAGCTAGTTCTTATCCAGTCCACCTCATTACACCTTATCTTTTTCAGGTCATATCTAATGCTATCCTGCTTACACCAGCTTACAGGTCTTCTTAATAGTCTCGTTCTATTGGGTTTGCCAGTCAATACCTTGAACACGGTTATATATGCTTTCATTCACGCTGCATGTCCTACCCACCGTAATCTGCAAGATTTAACTACCCTAACAATGTTTTGTGATGAGTAAAGTTATGTAACTCATCATTACATAACCTCCTCCACTCCCCCGTATCTTCACCCGTTTATAGAACAAATATCTTCCTAAACACCTTGTTTTAGAACACACTAGATTTATTTTCGTCATATAAGGTAAGAGACCATATTTCACAAAATATAGCGAACAACTGGTGAACACTATTGCTTATTATATTCTGAGTTTTACATATATGACAGCAGACGAGATGTCAACAACTTACTGACCGAGTAATAAGATGCATTGCGTGACTGTATTATTTTCCTAATTTCCACTTTAAAATTGGTATTGCTACTTGAAATTGTTTTTAAAGAGTTAAGCTCATTGAGCATGTCAAATGATATGTTGAATCTTTGTGACATATGTTACCCGTCAAAGACATACACAGGTATATTCAGTTTACGTAGAAAGGTAGCAAGCTCACCTTGCACGTTGCCACAACATCGAAGATAGGGTCACCGTGTAATCCGTCGAGGAGAGGTTGTTTTCAGAGTAACCGGAGTGTACGGTCCAATTTTCATATGACGAGACTTATCTTAAAGCTAGATAACAAACTAGACGTACTTTCCCTTATGCATACATCAAGTCATGTTATCTGCATATGTCACTTTTGGTGTCATATCAATAACTATAAATTAACACTAGTAATAGAGTAAAATGCTATCTATCAATGCTGACCACCAAAAAAGTTTGTATTTTCTAAAAGGCCCTATCTATGAGTTAGATTGGGGGGGAGGCATTCTAAAACCACAACTTTTGCCAGTCGCCGCTTCCGTGGGCACATGATTTAAGGCGTCACTCTCATAATAGACTATAGACTGCTGATGACAAAAATATCGGGGTCCGAATCTCGGTCAGTTTTACTGAGGGTTGTTTTTCTTAAATGGTCTTCCACTCTCGCTCCACGCAAATGTGTATACATTTCCTTTAAATTCGGCCTTCCTCGTCCCTAGCTCATTAGCTTAGTTAATGCATAATATCCGTATAACCTGAATAGGTAGTAAGACGTGGTTCTAAATTTTTTTAAACTCCCTTTGGTTGCAACCACGAACCGATGAAACGGGTAGTAAGACGCGGTGCTAATAATCATAATAATAATAATAATAATATGCATTGCGCGACTGTATTCTTTTCCTAATTTCCACTTTAAAATTGGTATTGCTAGTTGAAATTGTTTTTAAAGAGCTCATTGACCATGTCAAATGATATATTGAATCTTTGTGACATATGTTACCCGTCAAAGACATACACAGGTACTTTCAGCTAACGCAACAAGGTAGCAAGCTCACCTTGCACGTTGCCACAACATCGAAGATAGGGTTACCATGTAATACGTCGAGGAGAGACTGTTTTCAGAGTAACCGGAGTGTACGGTCCAATTTTAATAGGACGAGACTTATCTTAAAGCTAGATAAGAAACTAGACCTACTTTCCCGTATGCATACATAAGATCATGTTGTCTGCATATGTCACTTTTGGTGTCATATCAATATCTATAAAATAACATTAGTAATAGAGTAAAATGCTATCTATCAATGCTGACCACAAAAAAAATGTATTTTCTAAAAGGCCCTACCTATGAGTTAGACTGGGGGGGGAGGCATTCTAAAACCACAACTTTTGCCAGTCACCACTTCCGTGGCCACATGATCTATGGCGTCACTCTCGCAATAGACTACTAAACTGCTGATGACAGGGAAATTGGGATCCAAATCCCGGTCAGTTTTACTGAAGGTTGTTTTTCTTAAATGGTCTTCCACTCTCGCTCCACGCAAATGTGAACACATTTCCTTTAAATTCGGCCTTCCTCGTCCCTATCATTAGCTTAGTTAATGCATAATATCCGTATAACCTGAATAGATAGTAAGACGTGGTTCTAAATTTTTTTTAAACTCCCTTTGGTTGCAACCACGAACCGATGAAAAGCAGGTCTTGTTTCATGGGACGTGATGGCTCGTCTGACCAGGAATCCGTGCCCTCGCGTCAATGCTCCATGTTGGGATGGCTCGCTTATACTAGAATTGTCTGAGGTGACAGTAAATCTATATTGGTCAGCGTGCCGAAATCAGGGCGGTGGTCAACTCATTCACAATGTATGTGACATGGGCCACACACTTAGCCCGGAACACTTCCACTGACAGCCAGCTGAGGGGGAATGCGAAAATATTTTCACCGGAACAGGGTGAGGGTTTTAAAACTTTTTTTTAACCTTAAAGTATGTTTTATGTTTTGTCAGTAGAGCCACCTTAATGGGCGGGCAGCCATCCAGCATGCTGCGTCACCAATGCAGTCTTAAAAATAATAAAAATCCATAACAGTTTTTATAATATAAAAAATATTAAACTTTTCTCCCATATTTAATATTGTAATAATGTATTTTAACGTTTCAGACAAACTTGTTAAAATTGTTAGGACTACCATACCGTATACAGTTGGTACACTCATTCCCAAACACAAAGCTACGGAACACTTGTAATGTGGCGTTAGTTTGTGTAAAAACTACGTGAATTTTAAAATGTTGTTTATCTACTTAAATTTAAATAAAATAAACTTCTTGAATCAAATAGAGGTTTAAAACTACTTTGTTAAAAAAAAGTCCTAATTTTATTTTTATAATTGAGAAGTTGGTTAAGAAAATAGCTCATGTAAAAAAATAATTTTTTCAGGTGAGAAATAAAACCTTTGCGCGAGAAAACCTTTGCGCGAGAAAACCTTTGCGCGAGCGTGCATAAAGAAACAAAAATCGAGGAAATTTGTCTAATCAAGCGTTGACTCAATGGAGTTATTCACACTGAGTGCCAGTTGGATCCGCAAGCTTGCACAAATTTGTGCACCCCCCACCTCGGATCAAATAAATTGGTTTTCTTCTTCGTGTACGCTTCTATGTTGTATGAAGTTTGACCGCTGTGTCGTGAGAATTTATGTTGTTCCTTGTGTTCTCAAGCGGTATATAGCTGTGTTATTGTGTGTGTGTGGTTTCATTCTAGATTATTCAAAAAAAATGCTGGCTGCCTAAAAAGATTCGGAAAATTCAGCTATATTCTCCATCTACTTCTCAATCCTTGATAAAATCGTTCACCCATTCTTTATTAAATGATTCCGCATCCACCACTAAAAATTTCAACATACCATTAACCATCACAAACTGTTATTCGTCCGATTACTCCATCTTGCCAACTCGATTAGAAGTGGTTACTTTTGAATCTAGTTGCACTCAGTGTGACTGCTTTGTAAACGCGCAAGCTGCTTGCACACCATATACTTGAGCAAGCTTGCATCCAAAGTGAACGCAGTCTTACCAAGCACGCCATCCATCCTTGCAGGTCCTAGATTTTAGCAGGATTTAAAATTACCATAGTATAGCTGCCGACGAGAAAGTTTGGTGGATAGCTTAGTCTTGTTCCTAATAACTGAATGTCTCCAAAGTCCTGAATATGGGTCCCGTACTTAAATGCCTGCTCGTTCCTGGCGGATCTTGTACATTCTTAGTAATTTTAACTTAACTGCTGGCCTTGCTGATGATAAGAAAACTGCTTTATTGCTTCCTTGATGTTGTGCCGGTCAAACTGATCAACATTAATTATGCTGAATGGGCTTGGTTTATCTCTTCAGTTTTTCTTTATGGTGTCCCACTCTTGACGTTTTGGGACAGTTTCCTTTTTTTTAAGATTGAAAAATCCTAATAATTTGGCAAGGACGATCCCCCACGCCGAGGAAAACTACAGCTGGCCATTCTTAGGCAGTTAACGAACATGTATAGAAAGTGAACCATTAAAAGTTTCTTATACTGGCCTGCACACCTATCCGAAATAATATTTTCCTTTTTTCCTTTGATCTATAATTTCTAGGCCATTTTCCATTGCAGGAATTAATAGGAACTTCTTCACCTGCCATTTCGTTGACACTGAAGGTTTGAAAATAAAAATATACCATTTACGTTTTTTCTTCGTTTTTAAATATTTAAACACATGTTAAAATATCAGTTAGAGCCAAAATTTAAAAAAATACGTCAGAAAGGAATAAATAATCGTCACCAAATATTATGTGCATTGTTGCCAGATTTTATATTTAAACTTTTTGGTAGCTGACTTGTGTTAAACATTTTTATGTAAACCATATATATGACAATGCATTTAATTAATTGGAGATGAAATCAGTCTGGAACATATTTCTTAATTCCCGGGACTGTCGCCAATAATTGTAAGCGAATGGTCACTTCAATCCAAGAATCCTATGATATAGAACATTATTAAAATGACGATACTTATATATATATCAACGCTCTGCAGTGTCTATGTATTTCCAAGGCTCTTTCTTCCACTTCCCGATATTCTAGAGAGCTGAAATTTCGGATGTATGTTATGAAACATGCCATCTTTATTTGAGAAATCTGAAAATTTTAAAATTCAAAACGGCGGATGCCACGTATTTCGATAATCTGGCAGAACTATTTCTTGTCGTGAAAATCTAAACATAGATTTAAAAAAATATCAGGGAACAGTTTTGAGGTGAAATTCTAAATTTCTCCTGTCAGTGATAGGACTAACTTCGAATAGTAAAATATAAGAACGAGTCGTTCTTCCGTAAAATAAATGACAGCCATATGACATTTTCGTTTCTCAAGTTCAACCTCCCATCAAAGGTTAGACCTGCCACTGTTTACGTGTTGCAAGGTGGTATATGGACCGCATTAGAGGGTCGAGACCACCTTACGCAAGTCACGTGTCAGTCCCCCTTCAGTCCGGAAACAACTCCCTCGCAACCTCACACCGGAAATCGCAAATTTAGATAAGACCACGCGTGCCGCCATTTTGTTCGACTTCTCCCCCCTCCCCCTTCTTATAGTGCTGCCACCTGTCGAGCGAGAACCGGAAATGCTAAAGCAGCAGATTTATAAACTCGCGCCTTCTTTATTGAGTGTGTCATTCCTTAATTTACACCCTGAGACATATAGAATTGTTTTGGAGGAAATACTATAGTAGGATTCTAGTAGAAAATACAAACATGTTTTTTAAGGTCAACATTTATAATAGTTTACAAGTTTATTAGTATTATTTTATAGGTAGTACTATATTATTATCTATCAAAAGTGACAGCTGCAGATCCCATAATTTGAAGTATGAATATATTTTTAAAAATTAAGTAATTTTATCAACTACCAAAATAAATTTTCACTTTCTGAATCTTACTATAAATTCTTTTTCGGCGTGCTTGACTCTTAGCCGAGGTCTTAGACATCAAGTTCGAATCCTGGCTGGGTGCACTTTGTTCTGATTTTTATCTACACGAGGGTGGACTTACGTTTTCTCTCCAAGATTTACTCCTATTAAAATTACTTCTTTATATTTATTAATAAATAATCCTTATAGCTTATGTATCAATAATAAGAATATTAGATTTATTTTTTAGTGTGATTGAAGGTTAAGTTGAGATAATTTAAAACGTTTACACTGCACATGCGCTTAAAATAATAAGTTGTAATATGTTACTCTGGATGAAATATATTCAAGGTATTGTTTTAAAACAATAAAACTAATAAGTGGCCAGCAATGTTGTTGAGCAGCTTCGGGGCCTACTCTGTTTCGCACCGCACAGATGATAACGTGGACAAAGACGTCAGTCTTGTCTTGACTGTTTTGTCTGTGATGAGGAGGTTGAGGTTTGACTCCCAGCGAAGTTTGCTGAAGTTTGTTAAAACGTATTTCCCATTCCTTTTCCACTTAAGTGGGAAAGCATTTCCTACCCTCGAATGTTAGTATTAATATGCGGACCGGTATGAAAATGCGTAGTGCGGAAAAAGTTGTAGACACAGTGACGTGCTAACGATACGTGTTATTTAAAATTGTATAGAGACTTTAATTAACTACAGTCCTATTTTCACAGGAAGGCCCTTATCTGACAACTATAAAACTACTAAATTTACTTTAATGTATTCATACGTAGAGACACCAGATCCGCAATGGTCACTTTTGATAGGTATTATCATTACATACAAAATATTGTTGTAAATAATACAATGTTATCGATGTTGGCCGCAAAAAGAAAAAGTGTATATGATATAAAATGCTTTTCTTATGAAAATTGGACTGTAAATAAGACGCTGAGCGTGGATAAGGAAGCTTACAGTGAAATGTTAACGACACGAAATTTCCCTTGCATGTTATTTAAAATGTGCTTGTTATTTAGTGAAAAACACAAATAACGTTCTTGTCTTGTTCCATGTTACCTACCATCCGACGCGCCGTGTTTGAATCTTTAATTAACATGTTGTCAACAGCGTCAGAATGTATTTATACTTAATTTAGCGACAGCTCCATCCGCATCCAAAGCTCTCATAGTAAAACTTTTCAAAACATACTTTAAAAAAACACATACACACAAAATATTTGCAATATTTAATGTAAAAACGCTAAAGGTACTGTTTCTCTTGTAGTTGTGTGGGCCTATTTGTTTCATTTTAATTGTTTATAAATTCTCTTTAACCAATAATTTAGTCTGGTTTTGTCGGTTGGAGCCATCGGTTTTTTTTACGTGGGGCTGTATCTCTCCCCCTCTCTCCACTCTTACTTTTGCTTCCCCCCTCCCCCCCTCTTACACTCTCTCATTGTTTGTCTTTTGTTTGTACTGTTACTGCCTTTGCAAATCAATTATTCGGTTCCGAATCCCCGCACAAACATTGGAGGGCAAAGCGGTTGTAGGAATAGGACAACGTAAACACCACTACAGTCCGATTATCATAGTAAGGGTCTTATCTTACAGCTATAAAAAAAACTACTAGATCTACTTTCATGTATTCATAGGTCAGCTAATTATAACCGCAGATATCACTTTTGATTGATATTAACAATGCTTATAAAAGTAACACTAATAATATATTAAAATGCTATCAATTTTGATCACAAAAAACGTTTTTGTAATTTTCTTAAAATATACTACCGATGAAAATTGGACTGTATTTTTGCGTGCTACGATGCACAAACTAGTTTCGTGTAGAAACTCAAGTTGTTTTTTGAGTGTGTGTGAGAGTGTTTTTTTTTTTAATGTTAAGCTCACGTGTTTTTTTTCACTTGGTATCTGCCATACGACAAGCGGGTAGTAAAGTCTTCAAACAAAAACTCCAATCACACGAAACAATGGCATATTTTTAACAGGTTGTAAAAAAAAGAGAGAGACCTTAGAAACAAAACATGAGATTAGAATAGGAGTTTTATCAACAAACAGCACAATGCCTTTTATTATTTTTTAGACTAAAGTAGGTTTTGGGGGGAGGAGGACAATAGGGGATTGGAGGGGCATGGGCCCTTAAAGTGTACAGTGATATTAGTCATTCATAATGTAAACTTTTGTATGTTATGTTTTCCTAATAGAACGTCATAATCCCTTGAGTTGCGGAGGAGAATATAGCCTTATAGCCCAGCCACATAGATTTATAGAAACTAGAATGTTTGGAGAAGTCATAAGGTCATATTCTACACAAAACATTTCTTAAGAACTAACGAGCAAAATAAATCAATAAATTAGATTTAAACTAATTTTAGGAAACAGGGTGAGGAAAGACGTATTTCAATTGCCTACCTCAAGGATGATTAACAGGGAATTTGTTTACCAGATTATGTTAGAACTTGACCAATCATAGCAGTGTTGCTTTCTTGCTTATTCAAATGACTATAGCGAAATCGGGATCAGTAAGACAATATCTTTCATTTTAGACTTTGTCATTTCTTCCACCACATATTCTATTTAATTTTAGAGACTATATAACTTAATATACAAAAATTTTATACATTTGAGAGACTCCATCATTTAATCTACAAAATGCTCTAAACATTTTAGAGATTATATTATAATTTAATATACAACATGCTATACTCATTTTAGAGATTTACTTAACTATATACTTGCTCTATGACGTCAGAAACTTGAAAGTTCATTGCCGCACCTATAAAAGTGCGCCACCTATTACTATATTTAGTTCTATCCAATCCACCTCATTACAGCCTATCCCTATCTCAAGCTAGTTCTCTCCAGTCTACCTCATTACACCTTATCTCCTTCAGGTTTATTCTAATGCTATTCTCCCATCTGATTCTAGTTATTCCCAAAGATATATTTTCATTAGGTTTGCCAGTGATAAAGGTTCTAGAATCTTCCATTCACCGTGCATGGCATGTCCACCGTAATCTTCGAGACTGACTATCCTAACAGTGTATTGTGATGAGTCTTTAAATCATAGCCTGGTTCCTTCGACTGCATGATCAAAGTGATGGTATATTCCAGTTAGAATATGAAGTAAATGCCACTGGAGTCAGAAGCGCAAAGGTTGGTAGAGAAGTATTTTGGTGGTTTTCTCTAAATGGTTTCCCAAAATTCCTCCACGTAATTCGGGTATATTACTCTAAAATATACTTTCCTTATTCCTAACATATTAGTGTAATTAAAATATATGAGTGTAGCCCAAAGGGGTATTAAGACGCCGTGAAAAAATATTTCTTTGGCTCAAATTCCTACGGCTTAGAGAAGTTGGAGGTAGTTGCGGGGAAGTTGTATGAACCAATATCCCTGAAGATCCTCATCCATACTCAAGAGTGTTGAGACATTGTGATTATTACAAGTACTAAACACCTCCAAGATATTTGGGCTCGAAACCCAGTTTAGTAGAGGTTTTTTATTACCGTTGCAAAAAAGATAATAATTTGGGTCACGTTGATTTCAGAGCTCACAAAAGTATAGTTCCAGGAGGTCTAAAAACCCACTTTTATACTACATATATATTATACTACATATCGACATATAGAGGTAAATAGCGCCTTAGAACACAATGATTAAAAAACACAATAAAATCCTCACAGAAGAGAATAAATACTAATAATATCTAAATAAAAAGTGTACTTTCGGTGACCAACTGACTTCACTTTTAGGTCAGAATGAAAATGCTGAGTATAGAATATGAGTGCACTACATAAAATACAACATTATAAATTATAAAAAGGTACTCAAAGTTATTGAAATAAATTTCAACATAAGACAATTACAAAAAGAGATACTCTATGAGAATGGAACTCGACTGGGATTTAAAAGATTTGCCTCGCATATAAAACTGAATAAACAAATAACTCCTTTAGCACCATCACGCGAAACAAACCTAGTTATCTGAGATATTGTTAATCAGATGTTGCACTTAGGTCGAATATTAGTGAACCTTTTGATAATACATGAGTTTGGTGTTTTCTTGGATGAATAGAAAGCTATTTTATATGTCTCTTTACATACAAAGACTTGTGATCATTGCTTAGAAGTTAAAATATTCCACTCTAAAAAAATTATAAAAGTCACATACTTTGTTTGATCACTAAGATCTAAATGTCCGGGTAACAAAAGTTAATTGGTGTAGGAGTTAGAATGAATCTTTGTGAATCGAATGATTTAATATCATAGTGGGGGTCACAACACACATTTTAAAAGCATTTGTATTTTCCTCCTAGCCTGTGTGTTCTCCAAATGCTGGAAAGCTCTGCCCAGGAATGGTATAGAGTCACTTGGTTTCTGGAGTTTATAAATTTCTTCTCGGCTAAGCTAGCACCTTAATGTCAGTGTTAAAATTAAGTAGATAGGCAAATAGGGGTATATTTGTGAGATTCCACCAAAATGTCGCACACACCAAGGCCCCTCTTTATAAGAAAAACCTGGGTCAGAGACTTTACCCGACGCGAAGTCTTGTCATTTTAATTGTTTTTAAATAGCTCTTAATTCCCACTGGCGGACACACGGATTGTATTTCAGGCTCATCTAGTTTGACTTTTCCATTTATTAGTGTTTTAGGATTCGAAGCCATACCTTATTCACTATGGGATGGGCTTAATACATGTTACTTGTGCCATTTTTTTGCACGTTTTCTTTTTACTCTAATGCAGTTGCATTTTTTTAAGTTACCCTTTTTCTTTTCACCCTTTAGATTAAGTAATTTATGACAATTTTATAAACGACCATAAGAAGGAAAAAATGGGCTATAACATTGTTATTTTTAAACCGTATAGCCATTATAAGGAACTCAAAATTAGGTAAAGACAAACAGGGAGTGAACGTGAACGAGAGTTAAGGTGGAGTGAAAGTGAACGAGAGTTAAGGTGGAGTGAAAGTGAACGAGAGTTAAGGTGGAATGAAAGAGAACGCGAGAAAAGGCCATGGTTTTTGCAGTTTTATGGCAAAACTTTTTTTGGCCGAAATAAATAAAATATCACTCCAGTACAAACATAGAATTTAATTTTCTTCACATGATGACCTTAAAAACTCTTGAACATTTGTCATGGGTGTCCTAGAATTTAATCACAACTTTTTCTGTTCATCTAAAAAAATTCTCATCTAATACTGCTATGCTTATGACAGATATTCAGAAATTGTTGATATCAACATGTAGAAAAAATTAAACTTTATATTTGTACTGGAGAAATGTTAAATTATTTTGGCAAAAAAAATAGTTTTGCCATAAAAACTGTAAGAACACTGGTCTTTGCTCGCGTTCCCTAGACTTACATCTTAATGCCTGTATTTTTGCAGTTTTTATAGCCGAACCCCTTTTTGGTCAAAATAAGTCAAATATCATTAAAGTAGACACGTTTAGTTTTTATCTCAGAAGTTCTTGAATAGGTCATGGGCAAAGTGAAATTTGAATAGAAACTTTATGAACGAAGAGATTAAATTCTAGTCAAATGATGTGCTACTCAAAGCAAATATTCAATAACTTTGAGATTACCTCATTTAGTAAATTAAACAAATTGTACCTACTCTAGTAATGTTTTATTTATTTTTTCTAAAGAAGTTTTTTTATTAATAGACAGTATTAAATATACATTTACTCTGAGCCTAGAAGAGAAACAGTTTTATAAAATACAAACTTATTTTTTGTGGTCAACATTTATAACATTTTACTTTTGTATTAATGTTATTTTATAGATATTAGTAATATCTATCAAAATTTAAAGAAATGAATCACATTACTTAAGGTATAAGTAACTTAGAGTAGATTCACTACACCTAATATCACATCTGAGAGAATTGCAGGTGTTAAGGAGAAATGCTTTATCTTCGCTCTCTCTCAGTTAATCGTTGCCAAATCTCCTTGTTCTCAGTTATGTCAGAAGGTGGTGTGCTTGGGTAAGAAGGAGCTACTGGCAACCTCGACTGACCAGCGTTGAAAAACTTGCCTTATATTTGAGGAGAGATTGACCACACGAAAACGAGAGAATGACAATGCTGTTTCCCAATAGTAGCCTTGCAGTTCCCTAGGAGATGATGTTCTTACCACCAGAATGAGAGTATACCTTAGCTGAAGCTCCCTGACATCCTACCTTGGACAAGAATGTAAGAGTTTTCTTTCAAAGATAGGTCTCAGACGATTAATGGAACTATAAGAAGGCTTGAGTAAATCATTCTAGTATCTGGCCTCCTCGTAGTTGACCAGGCCAACGCTATTATTTGCTTCGAACAGACAAAAAATAGATATAGGCCTATAATAAACAATTTTAAATTCCAGTTTTGAAGTGCAAATGTTTGTCCACAGGAGCTACTCATTTTTAAAATACCGGCCTCGGTGGCGAAGTTAGCTTACGAGCTAGTTTCATGTTAATCTTGATTGCCGATAACGGGGAGATCGAGGCTCGAATCTCGGTCGGGTAAACTGGGTGTGTTTTTTTCCTAAATGGTTTTCCACTCTTCTTCCACACAAACGTGGGTTCCCTTCCCAATTACTAATCCACTAGCGTAATAATTAATATTTAAGCGTATAACCCGAACGGGTAGTAAGACCTGGTGCTTTAATAAAAAAATAATTTCAGCTCTCTGCGTGAGGTATATGTCACGCAATGCTCATGACAAACAGACAGACAAACTCTTCATTATATTTTTTATTTTATTTTATTTTTTTAGCACCGCGTCTTATTACCCATTTGGATTATACTCTTATGTACTAATCACACTAATGGTTTTTGAGATTTGGAAGGTTATATTTAAGGAAGTGTACTCGCATTTTCATGGAGGGAAAGTGGAAAACCATTTTGGAAAACCACCCTTAGCACACCCGACCGAGATTTGAACCTCGATCTTCCCGTCAATGGTAGTCTAGCCTACTACAAGAGTAGCGCGTTACACCACGCGGCCACAGAAGCGTGTTTAATTTTATTAATAGAACTATAGAAAGGTGTCCTGGTGGTATAGGGGTAAGGTGTCCGACATCTATGCTGGCGGTTGGGGTTCAATCCTCGGTCCCGGCAAAGATTTATCTGATTACCAAACCCTTCCTTCACCTCTGACAAGACATCTTGTGAATGTGGGGAATGCCAGGCCTCCACCGTGGTTCGGATTCCACGTTAAACTGTAGGTCCTTCATTTCATCTCACTATCACCCTACCATTACACATTAGCGTAAGTGTGTATAACCCGAATGGGTAGTAAGACGTGGTGATAATAATAATAATAATAGAACTATAGAAAATGATTTTCTATAACCTTGTATACCTGTTCAGGTTATACGCATCATATGATTAATTGTATATAGTAAAATATTAATTTATAACTTTATTGGGGTGTAGGATTATTTATTTCCCTCCTTAAAATATTCTGTGCTTCTTTCTGAATACTCGATACGTTTTTGAATACTTTCTATTTAAGGTTGTAACGATTAGGAGAAGTGAATGACATTGCGAAGTTGGTGAATGGTGAAAGATGGGTGGTTGGTAGGGGGTATAATTCTATTGATTGTCCTCAAGCTCGGCTGTCTATCAAGTAGGGAGCTTATTCTCTACACCGAAACAAGGCAACGTTTGTTTTACCCTGAACAATGGGATATAAGCCCTGCCAGGGAGATATTATTACCCTTTCTCCATACGAGCTCTTTGAGTGTTGACATTGTCCCGACACACTCGCAGATAAGTTTACACCGGCATCACGTTTATTAAACATCGAAAGCGTAAACTGGCACACACAAACGGGGAAAAATAGACTGAAATATCACAAATTTAATAGATAATAATATCGTCTTTATTTAAGTGAAGTTAAGGCTAGTGCTTTTTCATACACTTAACCGCATATACATGATCATACTTACACTTATGTAGCATTAATATATTATATTATATAGTATATAGCATATATCTATCTATATTAATAAAATAAAAAGTTTGTGTGTGTGTGTGTGTGCGTGTGTGTGTGTGTGTGTGTGTGTGTGTGTGTGTGTGTGTGTGTGTGTGTGTGTGTGTGTGTGTGGTTTTTCTTATATATATGTATGTGTGTATGCG
>CABFOW010000057.1:466154-521359 GCA_902141385.1 Timema californicum
CCCCCCCCCCCCTCACCATACTGTTTACACTCTGCATTCACGCAAATGCTGATACGTTTCCTTAAAAAACTCTGTCATCCTCATGCATATCACATTAGCAAAATTAATATAAAGGTTTGCGGTTCGTACCCTTATCTCAGCCGGTAGTGTCTTCTTACTAAGCTAAGGATACCAGTTTCGAATCCCGGCATGATCAAAAAATTTATAGTTAGTGAATTGTGGTTACCTTCGTTTCTCATTAGGTCTAGTGAATTAACGGCTGGGGGCTGGATGTTGTGTATGTTTTAAATTTAAGTTAGTTATTAAGTTGTGTGCTGATATGATAAGTTGGTTCAGAAAATGCACTTTATATGGTCAGAATGAGTATTCAAAATTTATGGAAAAAATATAATTCTAAAACATCATTAAATGATATTTTTTCAGCTGTTTCGGATATATGCATAAAAATTAATTACGCTAATTTGGTAGGGAGGGATAAGGAAGACAGATTTTATAGGGAATATACCCGAATTTTTCATGGAGGGAGAGTGCAACACAATTAAGGAAAACCACCCTTAGAACACCCGGTCATGATTCAAACCCCTGGTTACCCATCAACGGTAAGATAGACTAAATAAGCTTCCATCCTAACAACATGCCCAGAGCAAATCAATTTATTGTATTATTATTACTATTATTATTAGCACCTTGTCTTACTAACCGTTCGGGCTGTACGCACTTAAGCTAATGTTTAATGGTAGGGTGATTGTGAGATGAAATGGAGGACCTACATTTTAACATGGGATCCGAACCACGGTGGAGTCCTGGCATTTCACACAGTCACAAGTTGTGATTAAAACACGTCTTGTCAGAGGTGAATGAAGCGTTTAGCAATCAGATAGATCAGTGCCGGGACCTAGGATTGAACCCCGGACCCCAGCACAGAAGTCTGACACCTTACCCCTGGACCAGCAGGTCACCTAATTAATTGTAAATGGTGGATAAGAGATGTCATTTCAATATGAATTATAAAATTATTCAGCTTGTTGCTGTAATATGCTATGTTTCTTTACAATTATTTTGAAAGTATTTTTATATAATGCGCCAGCCATAAAGACAGAGAAGAAAAGTGATCCAAATACAGTTAAGGAATGAATATATAATTTTATTAAGTTTGTTTTCTCTATGCAAAATCGTAGCCTTATAAATTAAAAACTCGTTATTTAAACTCTTTACATTTTTTTTGTCACCACGTCCTACTATATGTTCAGACTATACGTATCTGAACTAATTATGCTAATTTGATAGGGATGAGGAAGGTGGAATTTAGAGGAAGTTTACTCGCATTTTCGTTCAGAGAGTGTGGAAAACCTTTAGGAAAAAACCACCCTCGGTAAACTTCCCGTCATCGGCAGTCCAGTCTATTGCGAGAGAGACGCTTTTGACCAGCGTTTTTGAAACTGGGCTCCGTCATACTTATCTCAGGATCCATGAGACAATTTTAGAATATTCTTTATTGGTTTTTCAAGATAAAAAATACCTTTTGTAGTACCGATTTTTTTTTCAAGTTTGAATAAAGGACATTTGTGAAAGACGCATCCATAGCATGTGATGTTTTCCGTTTGCTTTATTCTTTTATACGTGTAAAATTTAACAGCTGTTGTAATTATTGGATGTTCATAGTATTAGTGAAAAAACTGTATGATGGTTCCAGTTTGTATTTTTGTTCTGGTGAAAGGGATACTTCGGTCTAAAAGGTTTGGGAGACCCTACATTAAACCATTCGACCATCAAAGCGGTCTACCTTATCAATTCGTATGACATACATTACAACCATTACTATTTCCAGCCTGTGGCCTGGTTCAGTTTTTTATTCAAGCCATATATTTTCCACTACCGGTGGGTTAGGCCTTTCTTAGCTTAATATGCCTCATAATCTAACTTAAGACGAGAACAGGCCCAACATCCAGTCCCCGGCTGTTAATTTATCAATGTATTATTATTATTAACACCGCGTATTACTACCCGTTCGGGTTATACGCACTTACGCTAATGTGCAATGGTAGGGTGAATTTGAGATGAAATGAAGGACCTACAGTTTAACGTGGAATCCGAACCACGGTGGAGACCTGGCATTCTTCACATTCACAAGATGTCTTGTCAGAGGTGAAGGAAGGGTTTGGTAATCAGATAAATCTTTGCCGGGACCGAGGATTGAACCCCGGACGCCAGCATAGAAGTCTGACACCTTACCCCTAGACCACCAAGTCACCTTTATCAATGTAAAGGGATGAACCCATATTTTCATTAATAATAAATTTCCAGCCCTGCCGGAAATCGAACTCGGGACCTATAGCTCAATAGTCAAACAATCTACCGACTAGACTAAGGTGCCGGACTTGTATTATATAATTACCACAGTAAATAACTTACCTAGGATTAAAAAAAATCTATTTAATGTTCTCTGTTTTGTTTAAATTTAATTAATCATATACCTTTTGTATTTCCTATTTTGTCCAAGAATACTTTCAAATAATTCTCACATGGAATAAAATATTGAAAAGCAACAATTTTAAACGTTTAATAATTCATAATCACTTATAATCCACTAGATAATATTAATTGGCACTTACCTTACCAAAATCTAAAAGATTTTCCAACATATTGTTTTTCTTATCACAGAGCTGGAATTATCTTTAACACTCTACATCTATTTATGTATACTAGGCCCTATAGATTGAACATATATTTTATATATATGCATACTGTATATATATATATATATACTCTATAATTTGTATACATGTTTAATTTATACGTGTTCTGCGTCTTAATACTTCTCGGTGCTGAGAGCATATTTATACTAATTATTACTAAAGAGGGTAGAATTGAATGTAAATGTACCTTGATTTGCGCGAAGTGGAGGGAAATTCCGTCTAGTGCAAGCCACCTCTGTACACTCAACCGAGATTAGAACTTTGACCTCTACATCACGGGTCAACCAGACGAGATGATACTAGCACCTTGTCCACAGGAGCACGGATGAACTTTTTAATTGATTCTAATTATGTCATAGTATGGAGGGATATAAATGAGCCTGACATTTATGCCGACTGACCACCGATGTGTGTTGTGTGGTTTTTTTACTCGCCTTGGTGGCGTAGTTGGCTAACGCGCTTGTCGTGTTGAGCTCAACCGCTGAGGACGGGGAGATCGAGGTTCGAATCTCGGTCGGGTGAACTGGGGGTGGTTTTTCCTAAATGGTTTTCCACTCTCCCTCCACGCAAATGCGGGTTCACTTCCTCTAATTCAACCTTCCCAATTCCTAATCCATTAGAGTAATTAGTACTTAAAGCGTATAACCCGAAAGGGTAGTAAGACGCGGTGCTAATTATTATTATTGTTTTTTTTTTACTTTTAATCCCGTTCTGAAGAAGTGGGATATTTGTGGAGCGTGTATTCCCTAGCATGTGTGAGCAGGTAGGTCCAGTCCGGTGCACCGGAAGTGGTAAACGGAGTTTTGCCATCTGCGCCGCAAAGCGTGGACAGTGCAGGGGGAGCAGGTGCCCCAGATTGAGTCATGTTCGAGGTCCCAGACCTCAATGACTTACAGCCCGCCCCCCACCCTTACCCCTTTTCACCTACCACCCATTAATATCATATATTCCTCCTTCCACCCACGTGTTATTTTACTCCGTATGGACAGCTCTAATTGAAACAATGGACACTCGTCATGCATGAAACATATATTTCCACATACCGAGCTTGATTTGGCCACCTGGGGGACTTAAAGAGCCTGTCCACCCCCCTCCCCCGGATAGCACCTGACTTAGGGAGGTAGTAAAGATTGAACCAAGCATCGTATCAAGGTGAGATTTTATGTAGTCTACTTTAGAAAAAAATTGGATTTAGTCTTTTACCATATCTAAAAAAATACAATAAAATTGAAAATAATTATTTTAAGATACTAATAAACCTATTCCAATACCACTGTGGTCAAGTTAAGAACGTAGAAGACCGCACTTGGTCGATACGTTCTCTGGTTGAAGGAAAAAAAAAAATTAGCCCTAACTTTTACTATCCGTTCGGATTATACGGTCATTTACTAACTACACTAATGTATTAGGGATGAGTAAAGTTGAATTTAGAAGCAATGTACCCACATTTTCATGGACGTATACGTATACATATATGTTGGAAAACTACTTAAGGAAAACCATCCTCAGTGTACCCGACCGTTTCTAACCTTGATATCCCCATCATTGACCACCTAGTCTATTGCGAGAGGGGCGCCTTAAACCACGTGGCCACTGAAGCGGGCTCTAAACTTGTATTGATTTATCATTCTAACGTTCTTGAGACGGTCTCTTGATATAAAATTGAAAGGGGGCATAACTCTATTCGGCGGCCGCGTTCTTTGATGCAGCGTTATTCAAACTGTTCTCCGCGAAGCCCAAGGGCCCTGTCACAGTTATCTGCGGCTCCGTGGGGAAATCTTAGAATATTCTTTAATGGTTTGTAACACTATAAAGCAACATCATTAATTAGTGTTCACAATTTTTTCAAAACTGAATATAGGACATTTATTTGCTAAAGGCGGAACAGTAAGAGCATGTGAAATTTTTCGTTGGTTTTATACTTGTAAAATTTAACTGTTATTATTTAATATTCATAAAATTAGTGCATAAATTGTATGGGGGCTCCAGCACATATTTTTATGGTTTAAGGGCTCCTTCGGTCAAAAAAAGATTTGTGAACCCCAGCTCTAATGCATCGCCCTCAAAACAAACTTGACTGCCAATGATAGGGAGATCGGGGTTCATTTCCCAGTTTGGTGTACTGGGGGTGTTTATTCCTAAATTGGCTCCCACTCTCTCCCTCTACGCAAATATGGATACACTTCCACTAAATTCAACCTGCCTCATCCCTGACCCATTAGTGTAATTAATATATAAGCGTACACCCCGAATGGTTAGTAAGACGTGGCGCTAAAAAAACTATATCAGATGTAGAAACAATTTTTTTATTAATAATATCGTTAGTTTTAGGGATTATTCTTTTTTAATCCCCGCTTTTTAATACATGTTCAGTTCATTCGCATATATGATAATTATTTAATGGGTTAGTTATGAGGAAAGAAACACTTTGGAAGTAATATACTCGCATTTGCATGGAAGTAGGGGAGGAAACCATTTAGGAACAAACTTAGTAGACCCATCTGAGATTCAAACCCAATTCTCTCCCAGTCTTCAGCAGGCCAGTCTAACACGAGTTTGACTCCTTAGACCTTTCAGTCATTGAATCAGGCTAGTATTATTCAATAGATTTAAGAACTCTATAATGTAATGTATATTTATCTACTAGAAATGTAATATAGCGTAGACACCTTCTATCCGAAGAAAAATATCTTTATAATGTTGAATTTATTGCAAGAATGGGAATTAAGAAACACTATAACCACTAAAATAATTCTCAATAATTATTATTATCTTTATTTTAATTGTTTTCATTTTGTTAAAATAAATGGTATGGAGCTCCGAATGGACTTTCTCGCTCTAATATTTGAAAATGGAAATATTTACTCAAAATTCTTAATATATATGAAACGAAATAATATACACTAGCAAACCCAAGAATAAATTGAAATATACTTATGTAAAACTTTTTTTAGTCCAGGTTTTAAATTTTATAATTTTGTTTTTAAAGAATTAATGTCCTCATTTGTATGTTTGGAGCGATCAAAAAGATCATGTTGGGTCCACAAGGGTCAACACTTCGTATTAAAATTTCAACATCCAGTTAAAATTTTTGACATTTTATTAGGTGTTGCAAATCTTCATGCTATCGCATTGCTATTGAATTCCTCATTTATAAATTTTGACCAATAAAAAATGTAAATATTAACTATTGAGTCTAAAATGGATATAGATAATTGTTGTACAAACATTTCTTCTAAGGGGTTTAAGTAAAAACAATATAAACTTTTAGAGACTTGCTTATATTTATTTACTCTATGGCATTGGAGAATTATTGCGTTAAAACTTAAGTAGTATCTATTTACAACTAAAGCTTACAAAATTGTATTAATATATTTGCTAATAACTCGGAAAGTGTTGTATTTATAAAAAAAATCATTGAAAATGTTTTTTTAATACTCCTACAATTTTCCAATGATAAGTTATTTAGTATCTCAAATAGTTGCGTAGATACGGAAGTTTCTGCTTCTGTAAGGTACCCTAAAAGTCATTGGCATGATAAAATTAAAATAGCCAGTTTATTTATGATCTTAATCAAAAACTAGATACGAAATTTAATCAAAATCGTTAGAGTCGATTTTGAGAAAATTGATTTAATTTTTTCGCCCTTTCTTGAACTACTCTTAATTTTAAGTTTAAACAGACACACAGACAGACGTCATTGCAAAGACCACTTTTTAGGGTTTGGGGGTCTTGAGACGTCATCCATCAACATTTCAGGTTAGATTTTCTTTTGCGGTTGCAATACTTTTACCTTTTGTGTTCGAAAAGTTAAATATATATATATATGTCTGCGTATAGCTTGAAAGTTATTAGTTTTATAAAAATATTCTTCTTATAAAATATTTGTATTATAAAGAGACCTACATATTTGTAACGATAAGTAATTTCATGTCTCAAATAATTTAGGAGATATTTAAAATAATATAATTTACGCATTAGACCGGAGCCCTTAAAGCCATTCTGCCGAAATATTGAGAGAAACCATTTTGTTTATATTATTTATAAATGTTTAGAAATTAAATTTAATCAAAATCGTTATAGCCGTTCTCTCTTTGCCCTTCAGTAAACTGCCCTTAATTTCAGGATTAGATATACAATTTTGAAAACCCCTCGGGGCATCCTTATTAAAACCCTAGATACCAAGTCTTAGCCCAATCAGCAAAATAGTTTAGGCTCTAGTTGGAGGTATAGACAGACAGACGGAAAGTCCAAAATCACATTTTTGGATTCGGAGGATCATGAAACGTCAAGATTCATCAAAATCTCGAGTTAGATTTTTTGGACGATCACTATTCTTTCTCCAACTGTAAGATAGCGAGAAATTAAAAGTTATATTTGGTTTGAGCAAGGACGTATATATTTTTATAACCATATACTCTAAATTCAATAATGTGACATTTCGTGTTTCGTAAAAAATGAGCCAATTTCCCCTTTTCATATTTTTTGTTTAGCTTTAAAACTAAAAATTTAGGGTTTTTAATCTTGTAAAGACAGTTAACTCCCGTTTTATGGGGATCTTCTTTTGAAATAACAAATCACTTCTTAAATAACGTGGGATTTCCTAGACTTTTGCAACCACGTCTCAGCGCTACAGTAAGTGATCACCATAATATTTAATTGTTTTACGAGCAAATAATTCAAGTAAGCTAACAAACAAAACAGACTTGTCTACATCATTGCGTTTCGATTATCAACATGACTACTAACGGCTGAATCTAATGGGTACGAACAAGAGAAAAAAACGTCATGGCGTCAACCCAAAGTCATGCCATACCAACAGATCCACCACACCCTGTTGGCGAATATGGTGCCAAATTTTTGCGGATAAAGGGTATCATGTGGCTAGCATGGTGTAACTTCCTACCTTTAATCTCAGTTTTCTATACCGGATCCTTTGTCCTCATGAGGCTGAGTTGACCCCGTTACAGACAAATTGCTTCACAGAAAATCCGGGGGCGTTTAGGATCCATCCCGGTTCCTCTGGATCGTTAGCCAGTTTAAATGACCATTAAATCACATTAGTGGTCAGTAACGACAAAGGCTGTTAAAATTAATTGCACCTACATAAGCATAAAGAGAGGATTGAAAAATTATAACTATAAGACCCATGTAAACCAAAAATAGCTCAATATATTTAGACCAAATTTGAACCTTTAACTCTTCGTAATCAACAATTCAGTATTTTGAAAACCTGGCACCTTAAAACTTATGACCAAATGAGTGATTAATTTTAATCAATACTTTCCATAAGTATTAAGTATCAGTGAAACCAACGTACAGTACTTAACCAAATTAATCCTGTGTTGTGATTGGCAGGAAACAGTAGCATATTATTATTTTACCTACGAAGAGGAAGTGGGGGATGGGGCGTAGAAGGGGGTTGTTAAGTGGACCATAATCTAAAGAAATAAAAGTCCATCTGGTATTGGTTGTTTAAGCCACTCTCTCCCTCATTTCCATTAGTAAAGTGACTTTGCATTATTGTGGTTTCGTTACGGTCAGTGCACCAAATCACGCTCCAATAATAGCTTTGAATGCTACTTGAAAATTAAATAGATCCCCTCGTCACCCCCACCCTCAAACCACCCCTTCCATAACCACAAACTGGACGGATTTTATCTCTAGTCAAAAGTGCAACGGAAATGTGTATCTCCCTCTTCAACGGTTGTGGTCATCGGCCGGTCATAAGATTTTAAAGGGTATTTGAGTGCTAATAGGAGTGAACTTTCTATTTTATTCGGCTCGGGAATTATTGATACTCTGAGTACTCATGACAATTGTCTCATTACCGATGCCATTCTTCAGCTATTCCGCCAGAGCTGAGAGATAATCTAACTCATAAATAATATAATAATAATAATATTTAGCACCGCGTCTTACTACCCGTTCGGGTTATACGCTTTAAGTACTAATTACTCTAATGGATTAGGAATTGGGAAGGTTGAATTAGAGGAAGTGTACCCGCATTTGCGTGGAGGGAGAGTGGAAAACCATTTAGGGAAAACCACCCCTAGTTCACCCGACCGAGATTCGAACCTAAGCAGTTGAGCTCAACACGACTAGCGCGTTAGCCAACTACGCCACTATAAATAATATAAATAATTAATTAACTGCAAATGTCCACACACTTAATGTGCTATATAGAAGCTGTTCAGTAATTCATATTGAAGAGTTATCTTGATATTTTATTAAGTTACATATTAATAATTAATATACACGTTTCTTGTCAAATAATTGAGGTTGTTTGGGGCAGAAACATTCATACATACATAGATTTAGATGGGAAATATTCACTATTTACTTCTATGAGATTCTGAAATCTAGGCAAATGTCATGAATTTTGTGTTCTCCCCGAGGATAAAGTAACCTTCCACATTTACCAGATATCTTGCTTCCTAAAGGCATATTTTGTTCAAGTTAAGCCTTGATTCGGCTCACTGGAATCATGAAAAGATTTGTAACGGCTGCAATCTTTCTTCTGGGGTGGTTGTAATTCTTAAACAGTGCAGAAACTTCTGAGATAATTTTCCAAGGGCATTCCAAGGACATATTTTGTTTTTCCAAATATAAACAGCTGAAACTATAGAGATGTTTACTTTTTAACGTTATAAGGTAAGTAGGCTTAAACCCAGTATACTAAGGCGCGGCGGGGAAATTAGTGGAGGGGGTAATAGCTTGTAGATAAGGGGATGTGCGCGGGTNATTCTTAAACAGTGCAGAAACTTCTGAGATAATTTTCCAAGGGCATTCCAAGGACATATTTTGTTTTTCCAAATATAAACAGCTGAAACTATAGAGATGTTTACTTTTTAACGTTATAAGGTATGTCCAATGATTAAAAAAAACACTTAATAGCATTTTTTACTGTTATAAACATAGTTTTCCTACATAACCTCACTAATGCAATGTGTGGCATTTCACGTCCGAATGACGGATATATCCCTTCTATAACCCACTAATGCCATATCTCAGTGTTGCCAACAATGCTGACATTAAAATACCAAAAGATGTGTAGAAATAAATAAATACATTAATTGAGTATAATAATTGGCTGAATCTTAAATAAGGATAAAAATGAGAGTGTAACTAATAATTTAGCCACACAGTGTAATAAGATTTTATGTATATATTTACACATAAAACACATGCACGTATTATGATATATATATGTATGTATGTATATATATATATATATATATATCAAAATAATACGTGCATGTATTTCTATGACAAGATGGTGAAACAATCATAATGACCCGGGTATAATGCCTGCAGTTCGCCCCTGATCTTACTAAAACTGCATTAATTGAATAAGATAGAACTTATTATAAAACTTCCCCGTCAGACAAGACATTCAATTAAAGAAACATGTGACATTATATTCCAGAGTGACGTATCAGTCAGGGTGGAGGGAAGGGTGGGGGAGTGAAACTTATATTCGTGTAAAACGTTGGGAAGTGTGAGTTCCTCTGTAATTACGAACCGTGTAACTTATTGATGTGAAACAATGAATACTTGAAGGGTTGACAAGGGGGTTGAAAAAGGGGGGCGGAAGACTATGGAGCGTCCGAACAAACCCGGTCCAACTTCTCAAGTATGCACGACACGAAATACTTCTTTTCTTCGTGAACGTGGCCGTCAGAAAGCCACGATATGATATATATTTTTCTACGAAACACGTTTTCTTTTCTCTTTAAACTCATCATATATTTAGGAATGGTGTGTGCAAGGTTTTTTCGATACGGTATGTATGTATGTATATATATATAACAGTGGACATGAAGGGTTTTTCAAAACAAAAACGACTAAAATAATTACATTCTGTCTTGTTAAGCACTGAAGTATGTGTGTACTTACTTAATTTGTAATTTTAGCTATTTAAGGGCACGAAATATTGTATCCATTGAGTCTATTTTTACCGAAAAAATATACAGAACTAGTTTATTTTTGAGTTGGTGTGTGTGCATCCTCTTTATATTCTGGGCTAGTAAACAAATGTTTATCCAAAACTTGTTGCATGAAATCACTTGTATACTTTCCGGTGATATATATTATAGCCCCCCTGAGCATTCTAGCACTAATAGTGCTCAAACTATTTTTTTAACAAAGTATTTTATTTAGGTTTAGCTCATTAAAAGTTACACAAAGAATTTAGGAGCGTTGTACTTGTTGAAGAGAATTATTGATTGTGTTAAGTGCTTGTATTGTTTTATTGTTTTACTTGAGCTATTTGGACTTTATGAACCGACTAATTATATCAGTACACAAGAATTTCTATGAACGAGAATGAAAGGGTCTATCAATTTTGCCGGGAAAGGTATTTTCACATACTTCACAAGGTTATTTTACTTGCCACAGTCGACATGGGACCGATGGATTTTTATCGCTCAAAAAAAATCCGTCAAACCCCAGCTGGATTTTAAACCACAAACATTGGGTCCTGAGGTGAGAACTTTACCCCAAATCAATCGAGGTCGACAAATGCTTGTAAAAGATCATCTTGTTTAGTATTAGGTTCTTACCTTTGCGGATCTATTCAGTGCTAGCGTGATATTTCTTGAAATAGTCTTTTACTATAGTAAAATAAGGAAGATTTATTGCACATAATGGTTTGAAATAGTGCTACCACTAATAAAATAGATGTGAAATGTAAACAAAACAACCCAATTTAGAGAAAGTATCAAGAATTGAGTTTTCTGTAAAACTTTGATCTTGCTAAATTTGTTTTCATTTTAAAGATTAAAATGATTTAGTTCAACGTCAATTATAATATTTATAAACAATATTTTAATGTACTGATGTGCGTTGCCAGTTTTTTTTATATCAGCGTCAAATCAGTATTAAATTAAATGTGAAAAATTGAGCTCACCTGCTAAAGTTTTCCCGTTAACAATATGAAATGTTTTTTAAGTTCCTAAGTAAGTTATCTAAACTTCAAAATAGGTAATCTTATTTGCTGGATATCTTTAGATCTTGTAACATATTATATCTCAGTATACTTTCATAAACTTACATTAAATAGATCATCTTTTTATATAATTGATTAATTTTAAAAACTAAATGAATCAATACGGAAGGTTATTAGTATAGCCTATACATTCCACACAATTTTTACTCTATTATATCAAGAGAAAGTATTGTAATCGCGAATTTTTTGACCTAGATATTTTGATGAATCTATACGTTTTATGTGTGTCTGGTTAAAAAAAAATTGTTTTACAGATTCTGTCAGTCCCCAGGAGTTCTTATTAATGCATTATTAGGAAACTTTACTATGATGGACGTGAACTGCTATTTTACTCCTTTTTTCCCCCCAGGATGATCCAGTTAACCTTGCCAAAAAGCAAGAAAATGTTATACGTATCACTAAATAACATTTATAACTAAATCAAACAAAACAAACTTTGTCAGAGCCTTATCTAAGAAAAACATCAATTAGATAATACGTGAATATTGCTGATGTACTCTTCAAGCCCACATTGTCTTTCCAGTATGGTGCAGCTTATAAGAAGGATCATATTGTAATCAGTTAAGATAGGACTGTTAATTTTCAAGGTAAGCAAAGTGCATATTATAGAAATCTTTCTTTGGTGATAGATATTACAGGTTCTAATATTGGGGAGGAAATGATAGATGCATAATGCTTAGAGCTTCATCTACATTAAGAAAAATGTGTTGTCCTTTTGATAGTATTTAAGGGTTTAGTCATCATAATCAACATCAACTGTTTCCAACTTGTGGTTGTGTCAGGTTAGTAAAATGCATCCATATTCCTCTATTCATCCACCATTCCTCCTACTTTAATTACCTCCATTCTTCTTCTCTCACTTGCACACGTTATAATAGTTGATCCGCCCACCACTTTCTTGGCTTCTCTTGATGTCTTTGTCCTATATACTTCATCTCTATAATTCTTTTTACCATCCTCATCACATGACCATACCAACTCAGTCTTGCTTCCTCTACTATCTCAAGTACTCCCTCTACTTCCACTCTTTCCATCTTAACGTCATTCCTTATCCTGTTTCTTCTCGTTACAGTGATCGTGAACCTCACTAACTTAACTCCCATAGCCTCCACTTTCCTAGTCTTTCTTACAATCAATGTCCATGTTTCTGCTGCATATGTAACAATGGGTATAAAGTACCGCATACATATAACTTCCTAACTCTTCGGGGGCATTTCTTTTCTCCATAGCAGGTCTCTTACACATGTATAGAACAACTCCACCTGCTGCCCTCTTTTTATTGGATCCTCTCTACTCCCACCCTTCGCCTCAATCACGCTTCCAAGATATTTGACATTGTATACTTTTCTCAGTTCTTCTCCATCCAATTTTATAGCTTCACTAAGCCTTATCCACTTCCATGTCATTACCAACACTTCACACTTCGTCATGCTAAATTTTATTCCACATCCCATTCCTGTTATTATGTTCCCTCTTTCTCCCTCCATATCATCAAGTCATCAGCAAACATCATGGCTTCCATTCTTTCCTCCCTGAGTTTCCTTGACACTTTCTTTATGACCATGTCCATTACCATTACAAATAGTAGTGGTAAGAATACACTCCCCTGCTTCACTCCATTTCTTACTTGGAACCACTATGTCCACCCCTTCTCCATTTTAACACAACTCATGCTATCATTGTACGTGATCGTCACTCTCATTATAACTCCTCTTTCAATTTCAGAATCCTCCGTCGCTTTCCAAACTGTATTTAAAACCATATTATTATGTGCCTCCTCCATATCCATAAATACCATTACAAAGTTCTTCCCAATTCCGTACCTTCTCGTCAGCTGTCGTATAGCTAAGATCAAGTATATTGAAAACCTATGTTCCATAAGTCCATGGCGTTCCTCTCTCTACATTTATATCATTTTCATTCTTATTCTATTTTTCAGTATCTTCTCAGATATTTTTGTACAGTGATGCATTAGTGTTACTCCTCTATAATTCACACACCTCTACTCCTCCACCGGACTCCTTTATTGAAAATCGGTACTATAATCCCCTTCTTCCAGTTTTCTGGTACCTTGATATCATTCCATCTCACTCATCATCCTGTAAAACCATTGTGTACCTACTTCACCTGCAGCTCTTATCATTTCCACAGTCAGTTCATCCATACCCGGTGCTTTTCCTTGTTTCGTCCTACTTAATTCACCCTCCCCCGCTTTCTATGTGGGACCCATTTCGTCCACTTCTGCTATTTCTTCTTTCTACTCTGTTTCACTCTCATAACTTTCCTCTTTCGGCTTGAACACCTTCTCAAAACATCTCATCCATAGGTGGTTTCTTTTCTTCTTCTCCTGTCTTCATCGTTCTTTACTACTCATTAAATCATTCTAGCTCATCATCCTCACTCTTCTCTTGTTTCTTAGTTGGCTATACAACACCTTCTTACTTACTTCCTCGTCGTTTTCCAGTATTTCTGTACATTTTTGAATCCAATCCTTCCTGGCTTCCCGTACCACTTGCTTCGCTCTTTTCTTCTTCCTCGGTTTCCTCATTCCTATTCTTAAAACTTCAACTCAAGGTTTTATTAATCTTGTCCAATACTTTCTTCATCCTGTCCGTTCACCGTGGTGTCTCATTCCACTCCATCTTTTCACTTGTCCTTCTACAAACCTCCTTTGTAGCTCCCATCAAACTTTTCTTAAACCTTTCACACTCCACCTCTACCGTTTGCATCTCACCCTTGGTCACTGGTTAAGTGTAAGAAAAGGCAGTAGCCTTAACTTCGCCATTAAAGTCGATTATTATTATTATTATTATTATTATTATTATTATTATTATTATTATTACTAAGCTTCTTGTTTTTCTAAGATACAACTTGCTTTTCTCTTAATTGCTTCGCCTCCATACCCTTATTCTTCTTTCTAGTTTTGCTACTTTTCTCTTATCTGTGATCATCATCTACGATCGCACTTGCACTTGATCGCACTTTATGTCTTCAGTCTGGCTTTTCGTTTCTTCATCTCTGAGGAAGTGGTATATCACCAACCTTTAGTCCCATACAAGCCTTATTTATCGATTTAGTATAAAGATTAATCCAAATTAATTCTGAATCTGGATCGTAATATTCGTAGCCACCTATTTAATAATAAAAGAAATATTCATGGATGTTTTAAAAAACATACATATTTCCTTCTTAATTTGGTGTACCTACTATAATAATAATAATAATAATAGATATAATAATACATTTAAATAGCATAGCTATGTTGACAATATATGGTACACAGGGAAATACATAAGATACATGAATGAACGTGTTGTTACATAAACAAAACACCTAAATCAGTCAATCAAAACTATATTAATTTATACGGTTCATATTATGAACTTAAACAATGACTTAACTCATTTATTAAGTATTTTTTTTAGTCTCGCATGTAAAATGAAGTACTGCCTCTTGAGGCATGAGGTTAAAGTTTCTTAATCCCTTATAAATATATAATTTTTTGTGAACATCTTTTTACTTTCTCGCTATATTACAGATAGAGAAAGTATTGTGATCGTCGAAAAAATCAAACTCGAGATTTTGATGAATATCTACGTTTCATTATCTCCAGAATCCGAAAAAGTTTTTTTTTTTAATTTCCGTCTATCTGTCTGTACCTGACTACAGCCTAAACTATTTCACCGATTGGGCTAAAACTTGGTATCTAGGGTGTTTATAGGGTTTCCCCTGGGGATTTTTGGAGTTTTATATCGAACCCTAAAATTAAGGGTAGTTTACAAAAGGTCAAAAAGAGTAAAAGTCGATTTTCTCAAAATCGGCAGTAATTATTTTGATTAAATTTAATTGCTTAACATTGTAAATATTACAAACAAATTGGCTACCCTCAATATTTCGGCGAAATTCCTTTAAGGGCTCCGGTTTGATGCTTAAATTATCTTTTTTTTTTATCATATCTCCGAAGCTATTTGAAATATTAAATTAATAATCATTTAAAATATGTATCTATTTATAATACAAATATTTTATTCGCAGCATATTTTTATAAAACCAATATCTTTCAAGCTATACGCAAGAATTTTTATTTTTTAACTTTTCAAACACCTAAGGTAAAGTATTGCGACCATAAAAAAATCTAACCTGAAATGTTGATGGATGTCGACGTCTCATGACCCCATGAGCCCTAAAAAGTGGACTTTGCAATGACGTCTGTGTGTGTGTATGTTTAAACTTCAAGTTAAGAGTAGTTAAAGAAAGGGCGAAAAGAGAAAAAAATCGATTTTTATCAAAATCGGTTCTAATTATTTTGATTAAAATTCGTATCTAGGCGTTGATTAAAATTATAAATAATCTGGCTATTTTCATTTTCCCTTGAAAATGACTCTTAGGGTATTTTCAGAAGCGGAAATGTTCGTATCTCCGAAATTATTTGAGATACTAAATAACTTGCCATTGCAAAATTGCAGTACTATTAAAAATAAAAATAAATTATGTGAAATATATTTTTATAAAACCAACCATTTCTGAGATATTGGTAAATATATTATTACAATTTTGTGAATTTTAGTTGTAGAGAGATACTACTTAAGTTTTAACGCAATAATTATCTAATGCCATAGAGTAATTAAATATAAGTAAGTTTTTCAAAAAGTGTATGTAATTTTCCCTTAAACCCCTTAAGATAATGTTTGTACAACAATTATCTATCTATATTTTAGACTCAATAGTCAATATTTACATTTTTTATTGGTCGAAATGTATAAATGAGGAATTTAATTGTAATGCAATGATCTGTAGATGTGCAACGCTTAATAAAATGTTAAAATTTTAACCAGAAGTCGAAATTTGAATACAAAATGTTGGCCCTTATGGACCCAAAATCGATATTTTTTATTGGTACTAACATTTAAAAATTTAAATTATAAAATTTTAAACCAGACTCAAAAAATAGTCTACGTAAGTATAGTGCAATTTATGCTTGGGTTTTCTAGGGTATATTATTTCGTTTCACATATACTATGAATTTTGAGTAAATATCTGCATTTTTAAACAATAGAGCCAGAAAGTCCGTGCGGAGTGTGAGTGTTTTGCCGCAATTTCTTCAATAATTGTATCCTCACAATATTAATTTTCATCGTGGCATTGAAGGTTATCGTTAATGCTTGTAAAAATATTCACAATTTTTGAGGTGTAGTTATAGAGGCATATAATTGTCTATACATAATACATATAACTGCAACTGAATCACAATTAGTCGTGAAACCACATTTAGCAAAACAATTCAGATTTATTGGAAGGAAGACTTGAAATAAAATATGTCCTGGACATAAAACCGTAAAACATTTTTAATGTCAATGTGACGGGACTTTTTTACAAGTGTACTCCTGACAAAACTCTTGCATTTAAAAGTGAACGGTGCAGTGGGGGAAAGCTTAGTAAGGATCGATCAACACTGTTAGTTGGAGCAAATACGAGTGGTTCTGAATATCTGCCGTTGTTAATTATTGTAAAATCGGCTAGCCCAAGTTGCTTTAAAATTGTAAAATCGAAGCCAGTAAAATACGAGTCAAATAGAAAAGCATGGATGACAGGGGATCTGTTTGAAAAATGGCTTTTAAAAGTCCACAAACAGTTTGGCAAACGAAATTGGACAATCCTTGTATTCATTGACAATTGCATTGCTCGTAAAAGAGCTCCCCTTTTGGAAAATGTAAAGGTTATTGTTTTCCTGCCAAATATGACATTGGTTATTCAACCTATGGACCAAGGATTCTACAGACGATTGTTGGTTGAAAAAATTCTTGCAGTGTGTGGTGAAGTTACTGATGTGGACATCGTCCCCGAAGTTCTAAACAATAAAATCCAGGCTGAGGATGGAGTATATGGTTATGAAGAGGACAATTCTTCAGTAGTTCAGTAAAGGCCTATCCCGAATGCGGGAGAAGCCATGGACCATTTCCAAGAACTCAGGTGGGTTTTTTTTAAAGCCACAACAATGTAAGGGATTCAATTTTCCAGTCAATAAATCAATTAGAATTATACACTATTCCTGAGAGACTCAAATCAGGAAAACAGATTAAAATATTTGACTTTTTAAAGAAATTCTGAACATTTTTTGAGCTTGTTTGCAAACTTAACTGTGTTTCTTTTCAATTCCTTTTAATAAACTTATTTAATTCGAATTTTTGAATAGTTCGAATTTATTCCTGGTCCTTTCAAGTTCTAATTATCCAGGTTCCAATGTACTTGTTTTGTTTGTGCTCTTAGAGTTTTGTCACAAATAAATATCTGCCCTTATTAACCGGAATCCACTGTATTTGGCTTCCCTATTGGTATTTCTTGTTTAACCTTGGAGGAGTGGTTTGTTGCGAGGCCGTTCATTCACTTTTGTTTGGTGTGCTTGGCTTGGTTCTTTAGATTGATTGTCTGAGGGCTTTTGTTTTGTTGTTGTGGTTGAGAGTTAGGGCTGTGAGTATGGAGAATAAGTAACAAAGCGTTGTATAATTCAGGGTATATATTATATGAATAATTATTATCTGCAACTCATATAACTGGTGAGTTCTCAAAGTTCTATGGATCAACTAAACTATTCATAATGGGAACTTCGTATGAAACTGTATAAAATTAAACACCAGTGAAGAATCGTGTATATTAGGGGGATCGATCATGTGGCTTGTATTGTGAATGAGATGGAAGTTTTTTTAACAACAATGACTACAATTGTATACAATTGCAACACTGAAATGAAAAATTTCATAGAACTGGTTGTTCTGAGAGAGATCTGGTGATACCAACAAAATACATAATTCGTCCTAGATCGATGACTAAACAGTGAGCTGATCACCAAGAGGTCCCGGGAAGGTGCCTGATCTTGTCTGAGAATAGGAAAGTTTAGGTTACTTATTTCCTCATTATTACAAGTTTTATAGTTTTGGTCTTCCACATGGTGTGACCCGGCAAATTATCCTGTATCATTATATTGTTGTGTATTCCTAGAGCATAACTGGCTTGGTAGAGTATCCTTTATTAGTATATTGTTGTGTATTCCTGGGCAATAACTGTCCTGGTATCCTGTATTATTATATTGTTGTGTATACCTGGAACATAGCTAGCCTGGTAAATTATCCTATATTATTATATTGTTGTGAATACTTGGAACACAACTGGCTAATAAAGTAGCCTGTATTATTACACTGTTGTGTATAACTGTTGCAGGGGATTAGGAATAATACACATTCATTGTTGTGTGGCCTGGTGCCATGGTTCTCGGATCTATCGACCGGGTAAAGCCATTCCAGTAACTATATATTTTCTTTTTAGTATAAATGGTTGTAATATTATTTTCCTTTATTTCTACAAATGTAGTATTCAGTTTGTTTTGACCTCCCCGCACCCTCCTCCACCCCACCTCGCCAAACAAACCGGGCATTTATTTCAACTGAGTGAACCAACAAAGGGTCCTGATGAGGGAAATCACTCCCAAAGTGCTGAAATTTTATCTAGTTTAACTTTTTTATTTAAAATTATTTTGTTATTTTATTACTATACGGCGTTTATGGGTATTACAAACTTAGCATTCTTAACAATCTATTTCATCATGAATTGAATAAAAATTGTTATTAGTAAATTAATACATATTAATTTATTTCTTTGGGAGTACCCCTTCTATTAAAAGAATTAAAATAATAATAATAATAGCCTTTATAATAAAGATTAGTTTTAACGACGCAGAATTAATATTAATTCCTTGTAGTTACGGATGTGTATCTTCTCTTTCATAGCCAACAAATTTAACAAAAACTCAATTTTCACGGTTGGTTAAAATCAATAAATATTTAGTTCTTCGGAAGGTTTTACTATGTTAAAATATGTTATTTCTATTTTATTAATATTATATTTACATTCTTTTGAGATCCTATAGGAATACATACCTAAAATGTCCGATTGATATCTGTATTCTTTTGACATCATCAGTGAGTGTTATCTAAACTATACTGAATGGAAATAAACACACCCTTTGCAAAGGACCCAGTCCTGACGCTAAAGTTTGTCATCTGATTGCTAACAAGGTGACATATTTAACGGTTTTTTCAATGTTCTTATGCAAAAATGTGTGTCTGATGTATAAAAGTATATATATTTTTAAAATAGTGAAATGGTGTACCCCATTTGACTGGCGATACACTTACATTAACAGATATATAATTCAGTTTTAAAGGTAATATTGTACAAATAAGAATAAAAGCTTTGCTATATTAAAAAATATATAGATAAAGCCCATGTTGTTTACATTCTGCCAAGACTACAATATACTTAAAATTGTCTATTATCTAATATAATGGTTTCAGAAACAATATTACATTTAATGAACGTTAACTATTAGGAAAAAGTCGCTAAAAGTTGATTACTTTTGTTTGAATTACAAACTTTGTGTATAAGTCTTACGTTCAAACGATCATTTAGCTTAAAGGCTAGTAAAAAGTGCTTAATATTTTATCCTTAATCGAGTTATTTAAATAAACAAGTCATCAGTTTTGAACTTAGTTATGCTCTTCAAACCTTTTACTAATCCATTTATCTTGTTTAACTAATCATACATTGATATATCTCATATATTCATAAAAATTAGTGAATTATGTCTAAATGCCAAATTGTCTTGTATTTGTACAAGAGAGAAAGACATACCTGAAAGTTTTTTCTCTCTTACACAATAGTGTGCAGACGACAGTTTGCATATTTTAGCTACATATCCATCAAGTTATATTATAGAATTCAATGGATATCATACCTAAAATTTCCGCTTGATATTTGTTAACCTTCCACTTATACTTCATAATATGTCTAACTATTGTTTAAAACTAACCTACTCATAATAATATTATTTAAATTGTGTTAACATTATTTATTTGTTTTTAAAACTGGCTACGTACTATTTTGTTAGTAATTTTAAAATATATTGTTTTCATCTTTTTGATATCTTATAGACACTTAATTTATTTGGTACAATATTGATTCCAAAGGCTGGCTTACGATTTGTATTTAAAAAATAGTTTATCATAATTTCGTAAGCTTGTCTGTCTTTCAACCATATTTTGTGTATTTCATAAAAAAAAATTACAATAGATATTTAGCGTGCACCTTCTTAACCAATTAAATGTCAGCACTTGATTTAAAACTAGCAATTCTATAGCACATCACACCCAAACAACCAACTGTCATTTATTTACTTGTCGAATAATGAAGAATGCTATTTTGTAATCTAATAAATTAATTGAATGCACTGTAGTCTTTATTTACCACAAAAGAAATAATACCTTATATGATTCTACATTGGTGCAGCTTATAAGAGTTAAATCGTTCGTGGATTACATATTTTAGATCAATTTGAAAAAGTTTACATCAAGGAAACGAACTAATTTGCCCAGTTCTAGCTGGAGAAACTGTTCAAATTGAACTACTAGTTCGTGAACTACACATTTCAAGTAGATGTTTAAAGAATAGTTCAATGATGGAAACACTTAAAAATGACTCAATTAGTTTATCATGGTCCATAGTTCACGAACTTCATCTTGAAATTCAATTGTTCGCCAACTACAACTTGTAGTTCAATCGTTTGTTAACTACATCTTTTGATTCAAGTTGAACTAGTATTTAGGGAACTAACCATACACCTATGGTATAAATTTTAATATATATTTAATTCTACTGCATAACTTAAATTTAATCTCATTTGCAGGTATTTATTGCCACAATATTTTTAAATCACCCTATCCATTGTTAGAATTGTCTGGACTATCCTGGCTCACCGGGATAGCAGTAGAACTTTGTCAGTAGGCAGCTCCGAGAGGCTGGGTTTGACTCGGAAACGAGTTGCGAGTGTTCGGTTGTGAAGGAGAAGGGCAAAGCAAGGTCCCTCTCCGATTTTTTTTTGTGCCGTTGAAACTCCCAGAAGATACCCCGAGATATTATAAAGATTATTAGTTTATTATTTATATTTCATATTTTCAAATTACTTTCATAAGATGAGCAAAATAGTTCAATGTTGGGAACAGTTTTAAGCAATTTAGTTTATATATCTTTGTTAATAGGTTGCAAATTATTACATCTTAAAGTTCAATCGTTAGTGAACTATACCTTGTAGTTCAAATGTACCGAGCTACATATTGTAGCTTAATTTGAAATAGTTCACGTTATTGATGTTAACTAGTTCTTCTAGTTCAGCTAGAAGAACTGATCAATTTGAACCATTGGTACGCAAACTACACAGTACATATCTGTATTTTGTAATTTTATTTAAAACTAAAAATTAGTTTGTAAATTTGGCAAATGTAATTATTGTGTTAATAATACATAAAACAAATTTGCTATCTTAAAATCTGAACGTACATGTACAAAAACTAATATTGTAAGATACATCACTCCCCGTTTTTGTTACTTACTATTGTAACTAAGATTTGAATTCCAAATCAAAATTGGTGTAAAATACGCCACATACAATTGCATTATTAACTGTCGATTTTAAGAACTAAATTATAATCGGTAAAAATAAATAAGTAATATTAACATTTTTGTTTTTTTTTTACTTTTGGTTTTATCAGAGAAAAACAAAATGTTTAGTCTTTGGCGGTTTTAGGAATAACTAGCAAAATATGATAAGACAGTAAAGTAGCTTTAGCCATTACTGATGGATTGATCTTTTCTTATAGCAATACTTCTTAGAATGTTATATTCTCCTGATACTTATTAGTAGACTTGTCGAATTTCTGAGAAAATAAATAATCAAAGAGTTTTTAAATCAAAAATTAAGGTACACAGAGCCATCTATAATATAATTTCTGAACTATTTTGATTGAAGCCAAATAGTTAGTACACAGCTAGTTTCAGAGATGGCTCTGCCAGTAATATTTATATGTTGTCACGAGAACTGGACAAATCTGAAAAGAAGTAATAGGAGATCATAACACTCCAAGAGGTATCTAAATTTAAAAAAAAGTACCTACGTACTGTACGTACGTAAATTTTTTTTAGTTCATCTAGAACGAGGTGAAATGTTTTATAAAATCCCTTACCAAGTAGGAGGAGAGTAAGAAACTCCAAGAGGTAATAATTTTTATTCATGCAAATTGAGATAACATAAATATTGTTGGTAAATTAAAATGTAAATGATATAAACGTGTCCTAAAAAGGTGATAATTTTGACTATACAATGTATTATTATTATTTGTTCATATAAAATAAAAAAAAACCGTGATATTTAAATCGTATATATTTTATATAATTCACATTACAATTTATTCTTATTATTATTATCTTTATTATTATTATTATTATTATTATTATTATTATTATCGTTTTTGTTGTAGAGAACAGCTGGCAGAACCGCTTAAAGTGATCCAGTTCACTGAAATAAGCATTGTATATTGTATCTAATTCTATACTTGGCGAACTAGATCTTTTAGTTCAATTTGAACCATTAGTTTGCGAACTACACAGCTCTATTATTGTAAAAGAAAGCAAAACAGAACAGCTATTAATATTACCATAATTGGTTTTACTCTCATATGTCACACTTTAAATTATCTTTTTTACAATATAGTTAATCTGAATATATTAATGAACATAATTTCTATACAATTCAAAACATTTAGTTAGTGAGTGAATTGTTTTAAATTATTCTTCAAAACAAGAAGAACAAATATTTTTAAAATACGATTTCTTAAATCGATTACTTTCATTTGATTATAATGATAGTAGAAGATGAATCGATTTATACTGTGCATCGCAACTCTTTGAATCGATTAAAATAATCGATCTATGAATAATCGATCTGAATAATCGATCTATTGTGTATACGTTTTGGGCCTCTAAGTCGATTTAGGCAATCGATTAATATTACACTTGAGGGAAATTTATTCGAAAACAGAAAATTTTCACTTTATATTTAGGAAAATTTAAGATATGCTCTGGTCATGCTGAAAAACTCTAAATTTAAAATATCGATGGTGTAAAATTATTTAGAGATTTAAGTTTCTGTTGATACGTTCTTAAAATATTTCTTTTATGATTAAACTATGGATCATTTGTGCTATAACTACTCAAAATTGAAAGACTAAAGTTGAATAAATTTTTCTTTTGAATAATATGATCTTTTTCAAGTATTGCTAATTTATATCATATTAGAATGTCAAGAAGGGAAAACATAATTTGAAAATACTGGCAGTGAAATAGATAATTTTGTTTATCACATAAGCTCACACACACTTTAAACAACATTAGAATGAGGCCCGAAAATGTACACACAACTATGTTTCTGGGGACGGCTAATGCTGCAAGACTATCTTTACTTTTTAAAGTAATATTTTATATATTAACTAGTGAAGATAAATTATCAATAAATTAGCTAAGCTAGTTTGTCTCATGAATCCACTTATAAGGCCTATTTAATATTCTATTATATATTTTAACACCTTTATCTTTTATGTGATAAATACACGTAATTTATAACACTCTCAGGTGACCTGGCGGTTTAGGGGTAAGGTGTCAGACTTCTGTGCTGGCGGCCGGGGTTCAATCCTCGGTCCCGGCAAAGATTTAACGGATTCCACGTTAAACTGTAGGTCCTCCATTTCATCTCACAATCACCTTACCATTACACATTAACGTAAGTGCGTATAACCTGAACGGGTAGTAAGGCGCGGTGCTAATAATAATATAACTCTCTCAGGTAGTGTTATCTTCGGGAAAATGTTTTTATGAACATGAATTGTTTGCTTACTAGACCCAATAATTGTATTGGCCTACTGTCAAACTTTGGCCTATTTGAAAAGTTTGGGAGAAATCATTATACCATCAAGGCTTAGTTAAAAAAAAAGTCATATTTGTTAAATCATGAGTCTAAGCCACTCAATTTAAATTAAAACTAAATAACAGTGTCTTATAAGTTATAAGAGTGCACAAACATCGAACATGAGTCTTATGTTAATCCAAAATCAAAGTTCAATCCCTAAATTAGGTATTTTAGCATGTAACTTTTTGCCTGTGTATGTATGCTAGTGTCAAACGCTAGTGAGCTTGAATAAAGATATGTTAAGTTTTATTATTAAATCTTTCAGTGTGGCATTCATTGGGCGGAGCAAGGAAGCAAAGTTCTATATATTTCGGCAACACCACTCAATGAGCTACCACCTCCAATACATGGTACACCCAACTTAGGAACAGAAGCATTAAGTAACATCAGGTTTCTGTAAGTCATTCCCAAATAATATTTCCGAACTGGTCACATATATTTGTTATAT
Source organism: Timema californicum (assembly GCA_902141385.1). Lineage (NCBI taxonomy): Eukaryota > Metazoa > Arthropoda > Insecta > Phasmatodea > Timematidae > Timema > Timema californicum. Next base: position 491,156 of record CABFOW010000057.1, read on the forward strand.
TTGGTATATAAAATTCTTGTTCAGCTTGTGAATGTGTTAGGCCTACATAAAATATGAAATACTTCGAAGTAATTTCAATAGATAGCCTAGTTTAGATGAACTAAGTTACTATAGCCCCTATGGTTACAACATAAATACATTGAAAATAGAAACATTGATTACCATTGCACTTTTTAAAAGATTTATGGTTCATTCTCAGATCTATAAACAAATTGGATGAGAATTGTTCTGGTTTATAAATAGTTTGAACTAGTATATTTTATTAGTTGTTCATGTAGTTTAAGATATATATATTATGTGCTTTTAAGTTATGTTCAATTTTTATAGGAAGAACTTTATGACATAGAAAAGCTACTAGATCTACTGTCATGAATTTATATGTCAAAGTACTATAGTGTGATCCGCAACTGTCATAAAAATTGAACACATTCTAGGGATTACTTATAGCTTGGTATTTGAAGGCAGAGTGTTAAACTATTTCAAATTGGCGACCCTTCACTCCCCTTTTATTACTCCCTTTAAATTGGTTAGCAAACCACCACATAAGTGATGAACACACTAACTTAATGTTACTTCATTTGATTCTGTCATTCAAAGCCGAATACATCTTCCTAAGCTTTTGACCTAAACAAATAGGAAGATAAAACTCTATACATCATTCCTCATTACTTACTGCTAAGTGCTCATTAACACTTTTATAATTACATCCTACCTTGACCAAAAAAATCTTGAGAAAAGGAAAAATAAAGTATTTCAAGGTATTATGTTTAAGAAAGGAGGGCATAAAATACAATTTTTAAAGATAATTATAAAAGCTTGGAAGCTTTTTTGAACCTAAATATATAATGATTCCAATTTTGGTTTTCAAGCAAACTATTTTAGGGTTCCTGTTCCTTAAAAATAACTGTTAGTTTTGGTTATCATTTCTGGTCCTGGTTCGACTCCCTGTTTAAAACGCTATTCAAATAAACCAACACCTTCATATTGTCTTACTTTAATAAATATATAAAAGGTATTTTACCCAAACCAGTTTGAAAAATCAATCATTATGCACATACTTGCCTTGAGAGCTGGTTATATTCCACTAGGGTAAGGATTCATCACTTGATAAATATGCAAGATTTTATTTTTAACGTTTTTAACGCTAAATTTGAAACAAGCACAAACAAATTGACGTTAGGTGTGTGATGTATTATTTAGTTTCACACAAGTTACTCAAATTGTACATAGATTTTGGGAATAACCCATAATTTATTGTAAGATTAGTCTTCTTTATTATTCATAAATAATTTTTAGAGCTTGCTCTTCTGAATCTGACACCCTTTATTAGTTCTTATTAAATCTGTCTTTCGTTCTCCAAGATTTTGTCAAATCTGGGTTCGGTATGTTGTTATTTTGTAAATATATGTTAAAAAGGGAGCTATTCACACTATATACAGCTCACTTCAGGTGGGCTTTCCATTCAACTAACTTGTTCTGTTCTGCTGTAGTTTATTTATTTAGAGGGAAATTATAAGTGTGTGCATAGCTTTGCCAGTCATTAATAAAAATATTTAGCTACATCTAAAGTTGACTTTATGGTAATTCTATTATTCAAGTTAAAGTAATATACTTGCCAACTGTTTTTTTTTCCAAAATACTAGGGGGTGTATTTATTAAGTGTGTATAGATATATATACTCAAAACAGAGTTGGAAGTTTGAATAATATATTATATTTTTTGTTTTTTATATAACTTTATGCACTAAAATTACTTGGAAAATGTTTCATTGCACAATAATTGTTCGTAGTATTTTGTTTTATTCTAATAAAACAAACTTTCACAACTTATAACTAACTATTCACTTACTGTAATTCAGATTTTTTACACATGAATATTGATTTGTAATGTATATAACACTCCAACATTTTATCTCAGTAGGTAGCTTGTCTGCCTACTCAGCTAAGATTCCCAGTTTCAATTCCTGGCATAGTTGAACAAATTTATCATCGGTGAAATATGGGTTTACTCTCTCACATTGATAAATTAATGGCTCGGGACTGGATGTTGTGCCTGTGCTAGTTATAATATAAGGTATATGAAACTATGACAGATCTAGCCAGCCGGTAGTGGAAAAATATGACATGAATAAAATACTGACCCAGATTATAGGCTGGAAACAGTAATGGGTCTAAAATGTATAGAACAGCTTAAAATTGTAATAATTGACCATAAGTTGAGAGTTTTAGCCATTATTACTAATTTTTTCGGTGAATTGTCGAAGTTGGAATGTTTTCAAAGTGAAGCCAGCTCAAATCTTTACACACCACTAGTATTTATAATCTAGTCTCAAGAGTAAACCAATCCCCCAATGTACAAATAACAAACAACTCAGGTCGACTGTGGTAATGGCTATGTCAGTCAATTTGTTAGACTTTTAAGACCACCCCAATTATTTGTTTGTTTTAGATACTTACCCACTTGGCAAGACCTGCTGAAACATTTATACTCCATACACCTCCATGCTCACATAGCTCAAGTTGTGATCATTCAGGGGTTGGAGCACTATTGCTACCTACAGGGGAAACCTTTCAATGAGATGCACACAGCCCTTATTTTTGCCTCGTTAATGGATGCCACATCAGTGTGCGGACAGCGTTCCAACCGGCCGGCGCTACTAATTACGTCCCTTGACGAGCAAGATGTTCCTTCAGACAAACTCAACAGGGTTATAGACACTTTTTTTCTGGATGTCATTTGGCTCATAGAATCTGAAAATAAGTTTGCCAGCACAGAGAGAGAGGTACAAGTTAGCAACTTGTTGATGTGCCCGGGTCAACCTCGCAAGACCAAACTAGTGTTTGTACAAAAGAATTTTGATGATACTTTGATATTGAAAAAGATTTTGCATCTGTTCAAATCAGATAAATAGATAAGAGTGAAGGGCCTAATATACTAAAATATGTATGACATGTCATATATTTTTAATAATGTTCATATTTATTTGATAAGGTGTAATAAATAAGGTTATATCTTCTTGGTTATTGTTTTATATTCCCTTCTCCTTATTTGATAAAAGTTTAGTCTTTTATGAAGGTGACATTTTTCGGTGATGTTACACCATCTTCAGGTTTTATTTAAATAATAAAGATGATTTGGTTTAATCCATATTATCAGAATATTTGTGGATTAATCTTTTTGTGCATTCATTGTTTAATTGGGACTTATTACTTGTCCAAGGAAATCAAACACATTTTACACTTAATTATACAACATGCTATAGTTTAACAATAACAAGATGAGGCTGCTGCATCGAGACTAATATTGTAGTACAGTAGAACCTGACTAATTCGAACTTCCGTAATTTGAAATCGTGGATAGTCGAAGTTTTGCTTTAGTTAAGTCAAACTTTTCATAAGTTGTAATGTACTGTGCAGTATTGCTTTCCTACTTCTATTTGTGGCGCCATGTTCTAGTTTTGGAAACGGGGGGAAGGTGATGTTGGAATGTGGTCAAGTACCCGTCTTCATCCCGTTCACCCACCATATGTCTTTGTTTACAAGTACAGTTACGTACTCCGTTAGTCATGGTCGAACCTCTCAAGCAGTTACTTACGATGTTCTGAGTGATTCGGTCGTAGCAATATTCTTGTGACGTGTGAGTTTAGTTTGTTTTGTTTAGTACATGGCCCATATCCAAGAACTCGGGTGTTTTTTTTGAAAGTTACAACAATGTAAGCGATTCAATTTTCCAGTCAATAAATCAATTAGAATCGTACACGATGACAGAGACTTAAATCAGGTTAAAATCTGACTTTTTAAATAAATTGTGAACAGATTATGTACAAATATGTTAGATAAAGTTTTTGAGCTTGGTTGCAAACTTAACTGTGTTTCTTTTCAATTCCTTTTAAGAAATTTATTTAATTCAAATTGTTTCCTGGTCTCTTCAAGTTTGAATTATCCTGGTTCCACTGTATTGTGTGAATAAATATGGTTAAATGATTAGCAGATATAAGTTCTTAGCAATGTTTAAGCCCAAAATCTATGTATTTGGGTATAATATATTTGGAGGATGCACCCCTATTTGAAGCTGAATTATTGAGAAATTATCAAGCACATATGGTTATGTGTAAAACTCTAATATTGGGGCCTCCAAAAGTGTTTCCAAGTCATCAGCCAGCTAAGTGAGATGGTAAATCTTCCTTGCAATTTAATACTTCTTTTAAAAATCCTTGAATATTTGTTATCACTCTTTACAAAGAGGCAACAATGGTGATATATAAAAGTGTGTTGACAACAACATAGTTTTATAGATGTAAAGTGTGGGTTTCTCAAGAGAAACACAATAGCAAGGTAAACGCAAGTGGAATGAGACATTTAAGAAATGTATGTGGAAAATCTTGTAAGGAGGGTCAGTAATGAATGGGTCCTGAAGGAGTGCGGTTTGTAAGGGAATACAATAGGAAAATGTGAAAGCGTCTTGAGTTGGTTTGGCATGTTGAGAGGATGATTGTGGATCAAGTTACAAAGCCAATATATTAAGGTAAAGTGTGTGGACCAAAATTAAGGGGTAGCCTATGTAAAATGTGGCTAAATGTTGTAGGTGAATGTGTGAAAAAGAGAAACATTGATTATTTAAGAATAAAAGAGCATGTATGACTCATTGTATGGATGTTGTTGAAGTGAAGGGAGTATGCAAGAATAGGGAAGTGAATAAAGTTAGTGAGGATGGATTAAGTACAGAGTTGGGGTTTTCTTTTAGCTATATGCACAGTTTCTTGCCTACCCCGTAAGGGAATGGCGTGATTAGGTATGTGTGTATCTTGTATGAAGGTATAGAAACTTAAGAGGCATAAGCAATATTTGGGGTTTCACTCTTTACACCTAGGACAAGTTTTAAATCCAGTTTATACATTTTTTCTATATAAACCATTTCATATCCTTTATTATTTTATAGTATGATTTACTCTAATTGTGTAATAAACTATTAGCATAGTTAAAAATGTAATTACATGGATTGTTCATAAATAGTGTTGTACAAAGCTTGAAAATTTTGAAGTTTAAGGTCAAGTCATTTTCTCTTGGACACCCACAATAAAGTAGTACTTTCTTCACCCAATTTTCACTTAGTTAACTCTTTTTTTTATAATCATTTATCTATTGGGCCTCCTAAATGTCAAACATTTTAAACAGATTTTAAATATCTCATTAAATGACATATCTAAACAATGAACATATAATCATAATTAGAACAGCTACCAAATACAGACTACTGATTAAATAAAATATATATCTTAAGTATAAATAAATTCAGATGTCAGCTTAAAATAATATAATGTGCTTTGTTTTTTGTTCAAGACCTTTCTATTTAACTAGCTGTACATGATGGCTAATTTAACTATTAATGTTAGTGTATGTGACCAACCAACAAATCCCACACATATATTCGTTCACGATAGGTTTTTACCTGGATGACAGTTCGAAAATCATATGTTTAGGTTTTGGGTTGCCAACACTTGTGAAAGATCACAGTTTTGTTATAAATGTAAAGATCTTTACTTACCTGTTATATATGTATTTAAAATAATGTAAACTTAAGTTTTCTCATACTATTTAATTTTTTTAAATAAGTTCTATTTATACAACTCGAAACATAATTAAAAGTACTCATTTTTCGTTTTGGCATGTTACTGATTTTGTGTAATATAGTGCACACATCAATACCTTTTGTAACAGGCATCATATTTAGTTAGAAAAGAGAAAATTGTTGTCATTTTTTTACATAAAATAAATGATTTTATGATTATTTTATCGTATTTTGAAATATTTAACTGAAATACAATATTTTCATTAACTGTGGGTCTGCATCATTGTAAAAAACCTGTTTACCGTTATGTTCAATCATATGGTTTAGATTCGTCACCATTTTGAAGCTATGTTCGTTAGAAGTTTTTGTTAAAGTGGTGTTAATTTTTCTTTTAAGGGGTATAAAACTATAAATAAACTTTGTGTCCGACCTCAAATAAATACATAAATAATATTGGCCTAAATTACTGTGGTTAACTATCACATTAATATATTACCATCTGTTTTCATTACAGTCATCCAAAGTTATAGATGTCAGCTGTTGGCGTAGTGATATATTAGGGATTACTTCTAGTAACATTTCGAGCTGTCATCCAAGTAAACTTAGCTCGTGAATGACTTACCTTCACTTTACATTTAAAAAAGTGACCTTCACAAACAACTATTTCAGATAACATTTTTCTGTAACGTTTACATATGGAAACTTTAATATTGTTTACAATAGTGGCTTGAACCTTTTAGGTTAGCAACTAAGAAAATCCAACAGTTATAAATTAGCAAAATATATTTTATTAAAACTTAAAAAAGCATCAGTATATTATTCATGGTTATAATTAAATAAAACTTTTTCAAATTAAAGCTTGCACATAAAAACACAGGTGTTGACAAGATGGGCATTTGCACTCCATTATCTTTGCGTTTATTATGGTAGTATTTACTTATAATCAGAGTAAATAAAGCCAATAGGTTAATATTAAAAGGGTGAAAGGGCTGTGTATAGTAATAATTACAGTTATGTCCAAAATATGTCTAGCATTTGGATTGATTAGTAGAAATATTAATATTCTCTCAATATTTTATGTTTCATTTTGGACAGGATTGTATGAAATCCTGAACTTTGAGAAAAATTCGTGAAATTAGTTTGTCCTGAAACTAGGACGAGAAAAAATATTTCTCAGGGCATTTAGAGAAAAAAATTGTGAAAAAGTTACAATCAAGGACCATCTATCAGTGTCAAATTTGTATTTAGTACTCATTAAAAAAAAATATTTATTATGTTTAAATTAGCCTTATCTTCTGTTAAGTAAATGGATAGCTGAAACTTCAGTCGCTTTTATTAACTACCTTACAACACAAGTGAGCACCATTAAATACCATGAAAAGTAACAACACTACATATAACTGAGGAAACTCTATCCCTGAGTAGATTTAAGGCAGGAAAATATATTTTTTGCGCAAAATGATAATAAAAGTGGCTTTTAAATGTCAAATTATGCAATAAATACACCTTCACAACACTTATTTACATAAACACAGGTCTATTATGTAAATGTTATTATTTGGGATGGAATCTAACAGCTCTTTTATTTTTGTTATTTTTATGTATAAGCTCACTTTTATCCATTCAGATTAGTGTGAATATTTTGATGTTTTATGATGTAAGTAGTTATTGAAATTCACACCTTGGGTGTCTTATTTAAGAACTTCTTTGTCAATCTTAAAATCTATTTTTAGTATTTATACTTCAATCAAAAATGCTTCATTAAAAATACACAATTATAAAAGTTGTCTTAGGACTAGGTTTTTTAAATTTAAATTATCTCAAAAACCTTACTCTAAATTTGTTAAACAAAATATTTAATTTTTATTTGGAAAACTTACAATTTAAAAATAAATTATTATAAAATAATTGTGTGCATATTTTTTTTTCCTTTTTAAAAAAAAATATTACAGAATTTAAATTTATTGTTCATGTCTGTAACTGCAACCGAATCAGTTTTTCTCCCTTTTCCTGATTATTCAAACATATTTTGACTACATTCAATGTTTTAAATCCCACACTTTTTGAACCCTTTCAAGGCTTAATTATCAATATTAATACAATTATTTTTTCATGGCTATTACTCTCTTTCGTCACTCATTTAGCAAGTATAAATTTAGCCATTTTATAATTATTACAAATTCCCAAACTATTTGAAGTCAACTCAAATATGATCAGGTTATTGATAAAAATAATACAAAAATAATTGTATCAACATATGTACTCGGGGGAATAGGAACAAATAATTGTATCAACATATGTACTCGGGGGAATAAGAACAAGGAGGGTAGGGGTTTGGAGAGTGCCAGTTCCTCCTAATTAAAGTTTGTTATCACTGTCCTACTACCTGTTTGGGTTTTACACTCTCTTTAAATTGAGAAGGGTGCCGAAGTTGCCTGCATGGTGGACATCCAGCGATTATTTAGTTCAGATCAAAAGAGTTTTCGATCAAATAGCCTAACACAACACATAATGTTGGTAGCATATTTTAATTTAATAAGTTATGAAGGTGGCCAACTTTATTTCTAAGGGTGCCACAAGTTCATTTTGAACCTAACCCTCAAAAACTTTCCTAAGCTCCTAAATACAAATAAAACAATTTTTTACTATATATTTTTTGATAAAATATCTCTTATATAAATTTAATTTAAAAAAAGTTAAACGAATTCTTTAAAATTACATTTACATTATTAAAATAGTTTATTTGTGTTTACCCAACATAATAATTATATATAAAACATGTAAACAGTTTTAATTTCTAATGACCTACAAAAATTAACAATCGAATCAACTTAAAAGTGTCTTCTTTCATGTCCATTAATGAATCCTAGATGAGTGTCAAAAGCAATAGATTATTAAAATATTCAAAAGATGATTGTCTAATAGAATTATAATGGCACTTGTTAATTGACAAAATGTTAGCACAGTTCATGTAGCAATGCATTAAAAGTTAATCATATATTTTTTTGTACTCAAGTATACATAAGCACAAAACATGTTGTAACTTTCAACTCTTAAATTAAAAATTGCTGTAACTTCCCAAATGCATACAATGGGGCTTGAAATGTATTTATTATTCACTTTAAGATAGTTATAATATAATTGCTTTTAGTTTCTTAACATATTAAATAAAATACAAAATATCAATTTAGTTAATATGATTTGTTTAAAACCTTGTAATATCATGAAACATCTAGCATAGTAAGCTCTTCTTATATTTAGTATTTTTTTATTAAGTGTCATTGAAATAAGTTCATAGTTACAAATAACTAGAGATTACATCCATCAATATAACTTAGAGCGCGGCTTTTTTTTGCATCGCGTCGAACTACCTATCGAGACTATCCACATATTAACACTAATGGCACAGGAATGAGGAAGGCAATTTTTTAATGTGCTTGCATTTGCATGGAGTGAGTGTGGGAAATAATTTAGGAAAACCACCCTCAGTACACTCAGATCCAAACTCTGTCATTGGCAATTCAGAATATTATGAGAGTGACACCTTATACCTCACAGCCACCAATGCAGGTAGCATTATACTAATCTTTAAAAATAATTTGTTCCATGATCTTTTAATATCTCTCTTAGTATGCATATTGAGGCAACACATATTTTGATATAGTTTATAGAAAAAATATGTAGGTCTAGAATATTAATAAATACAATTATGTGTATTTAATTTGTGACTGATTTATATTAAAGTGTTATTTTAATTTGTCTAAATTTGAACTGGACTTTTTTTTCTTATGCCTAAACACTACTCCAATTATTCTAACTTCAAACACAGCTTTAAATATATTATCTAATATGTATTAAATAAAATTATAGAATTGCATAAAAATAAATAAAAATAAAAACCCAAATATATTTATTTACAATAGGCATGTGCGAGAACCATTTTTTCAATTCAAGACGATCTCGAGACGGGAATATAAAAAAGTAGAGATAAGAGAACGAGACAAGAAAACATCATTTAAAAGTACAAGAATGTAAATTATGTTTATTAAAGTAAATATATAGTTTATAGAGTTCCTTTTTGACATTTGAGCTGGTGCTTGCCTTAGTCTTATAGTTCATTCAAACACTTGAGATATTACTCATTCACGTTTTAAATGCAATTAATAAAATAGTGATAGGTACAGTAGCCCCATGGCTTCTTTGGTGCTGACTTACATCTTTGAAAAGTTACCAGACCAAATTATGTATCCCTACGCCGGACCAAATGATCTGTAAAAACACGTGTTTAGCAGCTGTCACTTCTGACGGTCAAAATTTAGGTATATACCTCAATGTTGACTGTCAAAAGTCAGCTGTGAGCTGTCAGTCAGCATTAAAGAAGCCATGGGGCTACTGTAGTTACAATGAACACCATCTATAATTTAATTTTGTAGTATAAAAGTTTTTATTGTCAAAGTTTGATATTGAAAAACATTTAATTTCTGTTTTTTGAGGGGAAAATGCAGCCTATTTTTGGGTTATTACGGTATTATTGGAAATTATAAATTCCTGATATGGTTTTTTTAATTTCTTAGGGCCATTATTTGCTTCTTTTTTTAATTTATCAAATTTTCGAGATTCATTTTTTAGCTTTTGAGATGAATCGAGATTTTTTTTCTCTCTTGAATTTTCGAGATATTTTCAAGTCTCGCACATCCTTAATTTACTCATACTTTAAAGTTTCAATTCTTTTATTGCATCTGACTCAGGAAGTAGTTGATAAGACTGAAAAGAAAAGAAAACTATCTTCACTGACGCCAACTTTGTTATGCAAGATGGTAACTTCTCTGGTGGATTTGAAATTCTCTAGAGGTTTATATATTATTCTGTGGGTGGCAGATGGTGCTTTATTTTTCTACAATTCTATTTTATTTATTGCATATTATATTATATTTTGCTTAATGCACTTTTATTTAAAACAAACACAACTTTTATTAAGTTAGTTTTTACTACAACATTATGAAATAGCTCAATTAGAGAATTTATTTAAAAATAGATACTAAACCTCATAAGGTATAGTGACATATCATGGTCTTACTTTTAAACCTTCGAAATTCTCAATACAGTGAAACCCTGTTAAAACTATACATTAATTTAAGCAAGAATTATAATAAACTGTAAAATTTGGACAATAGTATAACATTCAACATTTGTAAATAACTTTTTCTCAAAGTGATACCTTGAGTCATAAAATGTTTTAACCACCACTAATTAATTATTGTTAGTGCAAGCTATAACTTGGTTTCACTGTAATATTAAAAAGTAATTATTTATCGCAGTGAGATTCTTTAAAATGAGAGCAAAGTAAATTCAAAGTACTACTAGCTTATGTTCTTGTACTTTGTAAAAAGGTTGTAAAGAACTCGAAGAGTTGATTTTAGGTCGAGGTTGACAATATCTGAAACAAAAAGTAAATATAAATTAAATTTATAAAACCTTATCTATAGTTAGATACAAAATTCATGCCCAACAGATAAAATAAATGGTATGGCACACCACACAGACTTTCGCTACCCGCCTTGGTGGCGTAGTTAGCTAATGCACTGGTTTCGTGTTGAGATAGTCTGCCGAGGACGGGGTAATTGAGGTTCGAATCCCGCTCGGGAATATGTTTTTATTCATCTATTTGATTAAATGTTTTAACAAATACATAATTATAATAAATTAGTAGGTAATAGTTGTTTGATTATTTCTTAACACTTTAAACCTCATAATATTTTTATAAATAATGGTTAAGATTTGTTGACTTAAAGTTGGTGCAGACTTTTTTTCTATGCGACTTGTGTCTACCAAGGATAGAATTGGTTATTTCATATTTAATCTTTTACATTTCAAATGTTTGTATTACATGTGATCAACATTCTCTAATTAATATTATTGCTTAAGTTCCCCTCTTCTGAGACTAAGCCCCCGGCAACACCCCTCCTGTTCAAGCATCATATATGGCAAGTTGATAGCCATATTGAATGAGGCTGAACTGACAACATCCAGAGAACGATAATTCCTACCTCATCCGCCTCTCTAAGAGGGAGAAGAAAGAATCCTACCGACTAGCAAAGGTCTGTAGGATAGATTCATTTGTTAAAATATTAATAGTGATAAGGGTTCTGCAAGCTTGACATTTTTCACTTTACGATGAACTAGAGTGAGCTTCTATAAAGGCTCCCAAGTGTTGAGTTCTGCTTGAATTCAAAAGATATTTAATTTCAAAACTTATTTAACTAAAAATCAAATGACTATCAAAATTCTATTTACATTTAAGAAAATTAAATGAACATTTGTCTACTGCCCATTTCACATTTTATAAATAACATCCATACAGTTAGAGAGAAATTTAAATTATAAGTCAAGGATCACCAGACATAAAATACCACACATGATGTTGAGTTGAACCACCAGTAACACCATAATAGCTATAAAAGATAATTCAATAAGCCTGGTAAGCCTAATCAGCCCGATGCCAATTATTTGTTTTATTTTATTTACAAAATGACTTAAGTAATGTGCAAAAAACACATAAATGTTTGAATGTATTATTTATATATATTTTTTCCATTAAATACCCAGTAAAAATATAAATAGACATAAATCAAACTAAAAAAACTTAAATTTGCTGTGGCAAATATTTTAAAAAAAGGGAGGAGAAATTACAACATAGCTCATGTGTTTAATGATATAAATTAAAAACATGCTAACTATAATCATAACATTAATAATTTACGGTTAACTTTTCAAAACTAGCATAAAAATATTCAAAGGTCAAGATTCTGTTTGTTTTTATCATTTCCACGAAGAGTAGCCAACACTTACTGTCATTTATATTTTAAATAATATACTTAAACAATAGGGACAGATGAAAAAATAAACATTTTAAAGTAATTACATTCAGGACTCAGTCATTCTTTCAGACTTTCTCTTTCAAGTCACCAGAAACTGTTCTTTCGAACATCTTTTCCTTCCCAGCCAGTAAACAAACCCCAATCCTCTCCTCACCACCCAAAAAACCTCTTTCCTGACATCAAACAAAAGTACAAAGGACATGTCTGCCGCCCAGCTTAAAATTTGTGAGCCATCACTATCTGACTTATTTGCCACACAATTAAAAAGATCAACAAAAATGATTAATTGGGCTCAAATGACAATAATATCATTGTTTTGACCAATTGTGCCATAATCAGTTGTTTATTGGCCCAGACCTATTTTTTTTTCTTCAAATTTTGAATCTGATTTTATTTCAAATCCTCGAATAGCCTTAAGGAATCAAGGACCTCAAAGCGCCCATCCCTATAGTAACTAAAATATATATATATACACTAACTTAATTTAATATCTCAGCTTGGAGGCTCCTTAAATAATGCCGGCCTATTGATAAACAAGATATCCCAGAATTAGTTAATTGTTTTAAATTCTAGCAGAAATTTTACCTTCCGGACGAGCCTTAGGCTTGGCCAGGCCAACATCCTGCATCAGATCAAAGGCGAACCCTACATTGTGGACCTTCTGTTCAAAGTCTTGCGGTGTGAGGTGGAAGCTGTAGAGGGGGACAAAAAATCCTTCAAGCAGGCCCATAAGCAGCGTCAGGTAAACTCCATCATGGAACTGGTTGTCCAAGTCGGTCACCTCCAGATTTACCTTGTTGAGATGTTTGTTTACAAAGGTCACCAGAGACTGCAATAGAAAACACAAATATCTGAAGTTAGTGAAAAAACTATATTAGCTATTCAAAAATATTATGACTACTAAGCAGATTAACACAACTTGACTGATTAATTATAATTTGATGAGCCAATTGTTACAGAATGACAAATTACTACTGATTGAGCTGGTTACCATATTCCACTTGGAGGTTCCCCAAGCTGACCAAGATTAGCACGTGATAAGTGTAAAATAGATCTACAAAGTCACAAACATATCGGAAGACATGTTATAATAGACTTATTTAGCACATCAAAATGAATATCAAAAGATATTTAAAGTTCAATACATAATTTTAGAATTTATAACAGTAGGCCTACACAATTATTTTTGTCCACAAAAGTGACCACTTACCTACTCTATGGCATTAGGAACACGAAAGTTAATTCCCAAACTTAAAATATTACACAACCTATCCTTATCTCGAGCTAGTTCCATCCAGTCCACCTAATTATACCCCAACTCTTTCAGGTCCATTCTATGTTATCCTCCCATCTGCATCTAGGATTTACCAATGGTCTCTTCCCATTGGGTTTGTCAGTCAGTACCATGAACACGGTTTTAGATTTTCCCATTTGCGCCATGTTTCACACCCAGAGAGAATCAAAGGTGGGATGTCAAAAACAAACTGGCCACTTGGCCTACTAAATGTGAATTATAGACAATTCTTGTAGATCTAAAAGAAAATTATCAATTTCTAAACTATATGAAATTTTTCTCAGTAGAAGACACCACTCTTTTATGATTTTGTAATAAAAAAAGAGAGTACCAACTGCACTAGCACCATTTTCTTAACATTCTGCTAACCAATAAAAATTCCCTTAGTCTAAGATTTGTTTTTTCCTCAACAAAATACTATTTGTAAACAAAAACATAAAAAAAAGTGTTTGAATGGCTATTATAAACAGCAATATCATGAACATTTGCTAACGTTATTAAAACTCAACTTCTTATTTGACCAAACCAAATAATTTTATTTATCCCAAATCAGGGTCTTTAGAATTCAAGATTACAAATAGTAACCATCATGTACCTAGAAGTTTGTTATAAGTGCTTGTAAGACTACAAACAAACAAAAATAGTGAATAGTACATCACAGAATTTGTTAGTCACTAAAAAATGCTAGTCCTACACTTACTTTTTTTACAACTTGAAGTTTGTCCGGCGCATGATCAAATAAAGTATCAAAAGCATCCCTCTCGCACCTCATGCCAAGATCATCATAGGTAGAGGTTATCTCCTCCAAAACTGTACGGTGGCTAAGGGACCCACCATGTTTCTAAAACAATTATTCAAGCTGATAAAAACAAAATAAACATTCATTTCAAACTGATATTTTAAGGTTGTTAGTAATAGACTACTAGGCTGGATCATGATTTAAAATTCAAAGTAGGGATGAGATCTTCAAATAACTCGGAGTATTTGAGATTCAAAATACTGAAGAAAATACATTTCTTTCAAAATTTGAATTGTAATTTGTTTCTAAGCGCTATAGTACTGATTAAAGGTGGTTCAGCACCAACATAATAATAGTACAAACTTAACCGCCAAACCCCAGAGTATTCATTTAACACTGAATTTAAACTGTGAATGTTAGTTCAGATTCAGATTTGGCATTTAAAAGAAAAATGATAATTTGGATTCTTAAATGGTGTATTCGACCCCACTCTACTTGAAATTAAAAGGGATAACCAGTTTACTTGGTAACACCTGGGTAATGCTGGAATAGAGTTTTTTTTTTCTGTGTGTAGCAAAAAAAAAGTGTTGCCTACGATCGCCACACAATACATTGCATGGCTCCCTCGGGCAACGCTGGACAATTCGGCTTGTAGCTTATTATACACTTGTTAAAATAGTTCAATACATTTTTTTATTGACATACGGTCTTAAATTACACAGTGTCACTGAATTTTTACCTGCACCACCACAACTCCTACAGCAACATTCTCTGGCAAACGAACAGGCGCTCTGAAGTGGCGGGCCAAAGCTACCAAAAGATGTAAGATTGCGACCACATTTTTTGAGTGGACACTCTCCACGCTCCATTTCTGCTGTGACCAACGCTGGGGTCCTAAAACCTGCATTTAGAAAGTGCAATCATTTCAAATCATCATGTGTATCCTGTTTTTTTCCTTTGCGGCTTACTACTGGGTTAGGTTACATGCCTATGTACTAATTAGTAATTACACTAATGGTTTAGGGATTAGGAAGGTTTGAGAGGAAGTGCACCCACATTTGCATGGAGGCAAAGTAGAAAACCATTTAGGAAAGACCACCCTCAGTGTACACGATCGGGATCAAACTCCGAGAGTAGCGTGTTGGGCGCCGCAGCCATCATAGCGGGTATCAATTAATTAACTAATGCATTAATATTAGGGATGAGAGACTCAAATTATAAATCACATTTGAGATTTAAGGATATGAGTAACAAAACTTTTTTTTTCTTTCAAATTTTGAATAGGAATTTGTTTCAGATCTCTAATAATGTGTATAAGAGTGTAGTATAGAGGAATTCAATTTCATTTTACATAAATTGACTAGTGTTAAGCCATGTCACTTGTGTTTAGAACAAGATAGATTGATTATTATTATTATCACAAGTCTTACTACCCATTCAGGTTATACGCACTTATGCTAATGTGTAATGGTAGGCTGATTGTGAGATGAAATGGAGGACCTAAAGTTTAACATGGGATCCGAACCACGGTGAAGGCCTGGTATTCCCCACATTCCCAAATCGTGATTAATACACGTTTTGTCAGAGGTGAAGGAAGGTTTAGACAATCAGATAAATATGTGCCGGGACTGAGGATTGAAACCCCAGACTCCCAGCACAGAAGTCCAACACCTTACCCTAGATCGCCAGGTCACTGAGATAGATTGATCTTGAAGGAGAAATGTATGCAGTTGTTCTGCACAGCCCAATGTTTCAAAGAGAGGAAAAAGTAGAATAGGGCCTTGTTTTTTGAAGTTCCGCTAAAACGGTGGATTTCAAGCATTTACTTGTTTATTATGTTAAGCACTTATTTCAGGACTGTGGAGTCGGTAGACCAAGCCTTCGACTCCGACTCTTTATTTTTCTACTGCCCATCTCTGACACCTTAAGAAATGGCTAGACTCTTTTAGTTAGTAATGACAAATTAACTGCAGTAAAGTGCTCAAATACATATACTTCGTGGAAGGCTCATTTGACGTTATGAATTCATATTTGAATAAATGTGTCAATATAAATTACAAATATTGGTCCTGAAGAGTAAAAAAGGTATAAAATCAAACTGTTAAAATTTAATATACTTTGTTATAATATTATGGGTTTTGATTTGAAAGCCAGAGTCAGTCCATTTTTACCCACTCCTACTCCACTCAAAATTGCTTCAGACTTTGACTTTACAACCTTGGCTTTTTCTGCTCCTTCAAAAATTTTCCGCATGACACACTAGCAGCCTAGTTCAAGAATGGCCTAGGGCACCATTTTACTTATGTATAATTTATTTAGCTCTATATCTATTGCGCATTTAATATATGCTATAATGTATTAATATAGGTCTAATGTGAAAACATTAATAGAATCTTATATGCATTTGCAATTTAAAAAAAAAGCTATGTTCCACTTTTTGGTGGGGCTCTGGAACTTAAATGAGTGGGGCCCTTCTATACACCTTTCATGCGTGTAATATGAGCAATATGCTTACTACTAAACCCAAGTTATTTTTCCTGTAAACTCCAATGTGAATTATTTTGAATTAAGTCACAACAAACCCACTTTATTAATAAAATAAAATTTAAAAAATAAATAAATACTAAACTACACTACACATACTCTGTTAGCAGCTCGAAGGACAATCCCCAATTTCTGTTTCTGTCCATCTTCGGACTGTGTCACCTCGGGTACATCCAGTTTCTCTCGTGTAAGTTTCTCTACAAACAAATACATTTTTCATCAAAGCAAAGTACAATTATCAGATAAGAGTGGAACTAAACTACATAAAAAATTTAAATCACAAATAAAAATAAATGTTACAGCACAAACAAACATACTTTCTCATGTCTCATGCAGTCTATTGTGATTTTGAACTTTTTTTTTTAATGTCATAATATATTTGTCTAACTTGTCTAACCTGAATCTTAAATTTTCTTTCAAAACTCATATACAAATTTGGATCATCGAATCTTTAATAATGTACAGTTTCGATTAAAGTTAAAATATTTAGAATTTAATTTTAAAAATGTTATTCAAGGCTTGGAGCTACTGTAAAATAATAATATGTTTGTCATGTCCAATACGTAATAAATAACAAAGAAAACACCTTTTAGATATACATTAATATTATAATTTTGTTATATTTTGTGATTTTGTTACTCGTCCAACTAGCCTACTTAAGTCCATATAGGTCATTTTACCAAATGATTAAATTTGTTATTTGATGACAGATGCCATGATCTTCATAATTGAATTCAAGATACTTTTTTGATATTTTTATAAATCCCGACTTTCTCAAATACAATAGGATTTGAGGATTGAGTGTTCCGTCGCTAATCATAAGAAGAATAGCTGCAATTTTTATTTTTTTTACAAAACAAAAATACACTCTTATTTATCATTTAGACACCCTAGATATTTTAAACCAAAATTACTTAAAAGATTTTAGAAAATTTTAAATGTTCAAAAATCAATATTTAGTCAATATTTAATTTTAAGGCTACAATCAAAATAATTTACAATTTATCTTGAGATATATCTTATAACATACAATAAAAAAGCATGAACAAAATACATCAAAACTTTTTGGGAGTAGCCCTGGGTGGAGGCAAACATACAGATGGACAGACAGAATTATTGTAAAGACCACAATTACAATAGTTTATTTAAATGTTAAAATAAAAAGGTGCTTATGGTAACCATTGATTAATTGGACTGAGTAAATACTGATGAGGCGACAATTTCGCCAATAATTCATATTTCAATGTGATCAAAGCGAAAACATAATTTAAAACTGAAAGCACAGTAATGAGTGTTTGTGAATTGTTTTCATACAAACCCAATAATTTCTGAAGCACTTGACCATCATAAAGATCTTCATCAATGTCTTTCACAATGATCCTTTGGTCAGCCAACTCATCATTAATCCATTCAATTAGAACAACGATCAATTCTTTCAGTTTAGGATCTTCGAAAGACCTTGGTTCAATCATCGACCGTTCTTCATTTTCCTCTAAAATAAATTGAGATACAAAATGTAATTTTATCCCAAAGAAATGTAAGCTATTTAGGCAGATTGAACTTTAGGACTTATGAGAATATTTTACTAGTACAATATTTGTTTTATATTGACTAACTATAAAAATAACCTAATATTCTAAGCAGAGAGTCTTACTTAAGAACCCCAAATTCCTAAGGTAATGTTCCTAAAAAAAAACATACAATTATTATTATTATTAGCACCGCGTCTTACTACTCGTTCGGGTTATACGCACTTACGCTAATGTTTAATGGTAGGGTGATTGTGAGATGAAATGGAGGACCTACAGTTTAACGTGGAATCCGAACCACGGTGGAGGCCTGGCATTCCTCACATTCACAAGAAGTCTTGTCAGAGGTGAAGGAAGGGTTTGGTAATCAAATAAATTTATGCTGGGAGCGAGGATTGAACCCCGGCCGCCAGCATAGAAGTCTGATACCTTACCCCTAGACCACCAGGTCACCGATAGCATACAATTCATGTGTCACAGACTGACACATAATGGTTACTCACAGGATCAATCTTGATACTGAAATCAAATTTAATTAAGTGAAAAATGACCACCTAAACATAATAATCATCAAAAGTCCAATTGCTGTACATACACGTTATCATTTTCCAATTGATTGAATTTCATAGAAAATAGTTTCAGACTGGCCTGGAATATTTATGTCAAACTATTCTTTTTTTATTCAATAGTCTATTGGTGCTGATATCTTTGATTGAATTTTATTATATTAAGTTGTAGAAAATACAAATATATTTTTTACATCCAACATTGATAACATTTTATTATATTATTAGTATTGTTTTATAGGTATCGATAATATCCATCGAAAGTGATGGATGCAGAAAACATGAACTAACATATGAATATGTTAAAGTAGATTTAATAACTTTTTTAACTGTCAGATAAGGCTCTTATTATGAAAATTGGTCTGTATATGAGAAAGTGAAAACCATTTCTTACCAAGATCATACTCCTCAGGTGGCAAATCCGGGGCCGTGGGGCTTCCGGGTGAATCAATGGCATATTTTCCTTCTTGTTGCACTTCCTGGACTGTAAATATATAATATAATGTAAATATCAAGACGAAAATTATTGTAAAGAGGTACAATAAAGTTTAAAGGAAAAATGACAAATTTAAACTATAGTTATTTCTCAACTGTACAAATCCAGTGAAATATTTAACTAAGGAAAGTTTTAAAATAGTTTTTGAACCTGGTACTTACCGTAAAGTATTAAATTATGCCTACCGGTACTTACATTTTCAGCACCAAGCATATTCAAACAAGGGGACTAATATAATAACTGAACTCTAACGTTGGTTTGAATATTGATTGGTGAAAAATAAAACAAAAATACAACTTAGTAATGTAATGGAAGTAAATCAGTTTTTTTTTTGCTGTGACTAGGTTTAATGGGGCCTAAAAGTATGAATAATGTGAAATTATGGTTGTCGCCATATGTTGTATACATGTAGGCTTACATGTATTAGGCCCCTTTGACAATGGAAACAATTAATAGTGTATTTATTCTATTTTTTTCTGAATATAAAAAATTATTCAATCAAATATTGAATTCGGGTTCTGCTAATTAAGTCTGTTAATACATTATCTATTGAGTAAAAGCACATTGAACCAGCTACAGTCAAAACTAGACAATATTTGTCAAATGCTCAAGAGATCATATTATTATTGCATTGATTACCGATCAGTCTTTTAAATCACATTTGTATTGCATGCTGCCAATATTGCCAACTTTCATGCAATAATATGGCTAAGAGAAGTTTTAAGACCAAACAGAAGCTTTGATAAAATTAGACAAGTCTATTACAATAAAGATGAGAATTGCTTTTTCTTTAAGGTGGATTAGCTTGTGTTATGTTGTGTTTCCATTGGTGACATGAAGCTCTTTGATTCTTGACGAAGTGAAAAATGACACCTGGACAAAGGGATCAAACCCAAGATTCTCATGTCTGGGTGTCATTTTTCAATTTACCAATAATATAATTAAAGTAGCTACATTTGTAACTTAGAGATCATTTCAATCGCTCAAGTTGTGTTGGTTCTGTACAGATAATTAATTGTACAGTATGCATTTGCTTTGATCTGTATTTGATTTGAAGTTTTCTAAACTAAACAATTTATGTTCTATAATAACTTAACATACTGTAAATCTACCAATGGTACATTATTTTTTAAATGTTTCTACACTGTTTATATGTGTATTTGAGATTATGCCACCTTTGCACTTTTTTTATGGAATGAATCATTTCTATGTAGCCTACTCATTTCATGTAAAACATTTTGTTGTATCTTTAAATCTTCCACACCAAGAGCCTCTAGGTCTTGCAAATATTTCAGAATAGTTTATTTTTAGCTTAGGGAAACCATGAACAGGAGAGGAAATGGTAATGGTAAAAATAATTGAAATATCCTAACATCTGAGTAATTACAGCTGATGGAGATTAAGTCATGACCACTTTTATCACACACAAAGTATTAAAAAAAACTGCCTTGTTAGCATTTTGTCTAATCAAGCAAAATACGTAATTATGAAAATGTTTTATTTCCAATTTAAAACAAAAACAGGATTTAATTTAATAACTAGGTTAGGCAAAGTGAAATTAAAGTCAACTGAGGATTCGGTATATTATTTATAAGAATTCAAAATCTTGAATTGTTTAAATGAATGAAATCCTTGCATTAATTCAGTTAAATTTCTTATACATAAACATAGGGCCTAGTTGATGCAAAGCAAAAATGTGTAGCCCTGCCTACGCTATAAATTCATGTTGTTTTGACCTTCCAAGCAAATCAAAATCAGTGGCATTGGCAATTTTAAATAATAGTTATTTTCTAAAAAAAAATACTATAAAGCTCACAAATAAATGAATAGGGCTACTCCTTGATAGTTAAAATTAACAATAGTGTCAACATACTGAATTGAACCACTCCCCCTTCACAGCTGATGACCAAATAAGGCAACGTCTTAAATTAAAAATGCGTTTTTAACTTGTAGCATTTCTTGATTCAAGAATATACGTTTAATAAATCACACTCACCTTCCTTAATACGCTTTTTTCTTCCAAGAGTGCCAATTTTATCCCAAAACGACTCTTCTTTATCATCTTTCTTAGCAGAAACTGGAGGTCTGGGTGATTTAGGGCGCGGAGACGCCATTTTTGCTGTCTTGAAACCTAAAAGGAAAGACAAAAACAAATGAATACAGAGCGGTGAAGTTAAAAATCTTTTACGTGTGGGTAGCTAAAAAAAAAAACCTTAGGTCTAATTTGGCGAGTTCCAAGCAGAACACTTTTCTTATTCTATTATACTGTGTAAGTGTTGAGTATGGACGTAGTCAAATGATTAATTATGAGTAACTAGCTCCAATAAATGAAGCTGATAAAAAAAAATTAAAATGAATATCTAATATTAGATGAATAAAGAACAACTGTCTATATCAAGTTTGATCGTAATCCATTGAAATAGATATCTTTAAAATTATTTTTCACTCACAGACTACTGCCTATTTACATATTCAAACAGGTTTTATAAATTTTTACTTTACAGAAGGTATTAAAACGGTAGTTACCTCAGTATATGGAGCTGAGATTCAAACCTCGACCTTCTGGTCACCGACAAACTGAATCAAATGAGTTTAACGTTTAGACCACGTGTCCACTGACACGCATCTGATGAAATGAACACAAGATTTTGTAAATAACTAAGATATAAAAACCAGTTCCCAAACTGCGGAGGGCAAATATCTCATTTTCTCACGAATGGGCATATCTGACAGATGTACATTGGTGGCCGAACGTTATTTGGGTAGGAAGGGGAGAGAGGGGCAAGTAAAATTTTAGATTTTAAGGCACCCATCTCTTATGAATGTTTGAAAATTGAATGTCCATAAAAGTTATTTGGAGTTGTCCCCCACAATTTATGAAGATTTGAATATTTTTATAAGCTATTTGGAGTAGTCAGATTTGTTTTAAAATTCGGATGTAATTGAATTGGTACTCTCCATACATTAAAAAAAATCTTTTGATGCTATTTGGAATCATCCTCGCCTGGACATTTTTTGAAAATCTGATGTTTCTAGAAGCTATTAGAAGTTGTCATTGCCTGATTTTTTTATTTATAGAGGCGGGATGGCTTATAAAAAGAGGAGCAATGACAATAATTACCTATCACTTTCATAGTGCCCACAGATACTGAATATTTGGGTGCTGCAGAACTGGCCATCTCAGCGTTAAAAATGTCATCTTCCGTCGAGATATCGCGTCTTGGAGTGTCGGTAAAACATTCATCCTCCGTTTCCTTCTCATGTTCTGACGCAGCCCCTCCGTCGTCGCCGTCAAGCTCCTTCGGGTCGGTCTCGACCACGGCCGGGGTTGAACCGCACTCGGGCACCGTTTCCAACCGTTTGTCCTCCTCTTCTTTGTGCGCGACGGGCGTCTTCACGATCACATCTACAATCCTCGGGAGGTCGTCCTCCGAGTCGTCAGAGTCAGAAGGCAGGGAAGGGGTCAGCCTGGTCTCGAGCGAGGACTGTCGGAACAAGGTCCTGCATACCGGGTGCTCGACAACTTCACCCATGGTCACTTGACAGGTAGGTCAAGTTCATCAAGTTCCTCTGTCAAACACAATATGTCCACCCACGTTGACAGGATGCAAGGAAGATGTCTACGAAGCCTTCATGTAACTGAAAAATAAAACTTTTACGGGGTTGGTGGAAGGGAATGCTAGTTAAGTCTAGTTATCTTGCCGTTTTTTTATGGGAAAAATAATGTTGTAAGAAAATAAATAAAACATTGCTTCGGTTTGGATACATTTAATTTAATAATCTAATAATAATAATAGTATAGTGGTATTTGAATATATATATTTTTTTTAATTTAGAGAAAAAACTGTGTTCAAACTCCGCGTTGCTCATGACAGATATTAAAGAACTGTTGAGATTACTAGATGTAGAAATTAAAATATACGTATATACTGAAACAAAATTATATTTATTTTGAACAAAAAATATTTGTTTTTGTAAAACCATAAAAAATTTTTACCTTAAACCATGCTTTCCTTCCACCTCACCTTAAGCTATGGTGTTAAGCATTTAAGAGATATGATAATTTATTTTTAATCGTCTATTATCTTATAAAATCAAAGAAACGTCGTTTCACAACACTTTCACAATATAACTCTTTATAAATATAAAGAAGATTCAGTAAGAAATATCAATGTCTCGAAGGATTGTCTAACCAACACCTTTTTATTTCAGATCCTGCATTATAGATATTAAAAACGATAACTCAAGTAACAAATATATTCCACTGTGAGAATGCACCAAATATTGTTTATATTTGAAGAAAAACATCTTCTCGAATATGTTCCAGTAGTTTCACGACATTATGGTGAAACATCGGCTCGGTAAACGACATCCATCACGCCACGTCTCAACGTTACTCACAGTCCACACCCAACATGCGTCCTCTTGTTTTCTAAGGATGAGATAGCGACATCCTGAACCACTTCCTTGGTTTCCGGGGAACTCGAGGGAGGCGGAACACTTAACAAAGTTTCGTAGATGGTTACTTTAAAACCCGCTTCGATGGCCGCGTGGTCTAACGCGCCACTCTCGTCTTAGACTTCCGATGATGAGATCGAGTTTCGAATCTCAGTCGGGTATAGGCCTATTGAGAGTTTTTTTTTTCCAAAATGGTGTTCCACTCTTCCAACACGCAAATGCGGTTGCACTTCCTTAAACTATATATTTTCTAATCCCTAAAACCATTAGCGTAATTAGTACATAAGCGTATAACCTGAACGGTTAGTAAGATGCGATGCTAAAAAAAATCTAGACCAGAGGTCCACAAACTACGGCCCGCAAACACTTTGACAATATAACAAATTAAATAATTTAAATGACGAATACTTAAATGATGGGTCTCCGATATACAGTACACAAAATATATGCGGTTTTTGGTAGTATTAGAAACGCGTAATCAAAACAGAGTATGGTGTACTGTACAGTAGCCCCATGGCTTCTTTGGTGCTGACTGACAGATCACAGCTGACAGCTGACGGCTTTGAAAAGTTACCAGACCAAATTATGTATCCCTATGCCGAACCATATGGTCAACAAAAACATGTGTTTAGCAGCTGTCACTTCTGACGGTCAAAATTTAGGTATATACCTAAATGTTGACTGTCAGAGGTCAGCTGTGAGCTGTCAGTCAGCACCAAAGAAGCCACGGGGCTACTGTACATTACCTTAGAACTCGCTAGTCGCATTTCATAATGTGTATATTGAGAGGATAGGTTGGGGGACGTTTCCTATTTGAGAGAAAGGGGGTAATTACGTTGGCTACGCAGCTTACATCTAGCAATGTTTAATTATGTATATATGTTAATGGCAATGTTTGTAAGTAAACCCGGAATTCTATATAATTCCTAAGTGGTCTTAGCAAAGTATGAAATACATTAGTTTTGCTGTTGTATTTCATCATTTTCGTAGGAAATTTATAGAATAACCAGTTATTATATATTACCGAGAACAATAGCTAAACTAACCTAAACTTGTCTAACTACCCTATTCTATACCTAACTTGA
Organism: Timema californicum; assembly: GCA_902141385.1. Lineage (NCBI taxonomy): Eukaryota > Metazoa > Arthropoda > Insecta > Phasmatodea > Timematidae > Timema > Timema californicum. The sequence continues at coordinate 516,313 of CABFOW010000057.1, forward strand.
CCAACTTAAATGCTAGGAATTAGGTGATCCTGCAAGAAAACGGCGCAAGACTTACATATAGCCGGATAAAATAATTGATAACATATTCCGGGACTTAAAAAAAGATTTTTTTATTGTTTGTTAGGTATTTATTATTTTCTATTTTGTAAACTTACATATAAAAACATGAATAAAAACATGGGGAATCACAATGGGATGGACATTAACACCAGCCCCGAGGGGCTCTCGAAAATGGACACGACATGGGGATAAGGACAATCACAACACGAATGGTAATGGCGCCCTTTCGGGCTGAAATTTGCGATCAACAGGTTAGGGGTGGGAAAATTTTACAAAAAACCCACCCCATCGCTCATAACGGGTCACCAAGACCGGGACAACACGTACAATGTACAAAGAGGAGAGACAGACGGAAGACAGTGGGAGGGTAACAAGAAACGACGGAAAACATAAATATATATATATATACAACGAATATGACGGAATTGTTCTGCTTGTAAATGGCCAACCCACGATGACAATCGGCGGGGTTGGTGGCGGACACCTGAACATATGAAACGAAGCAAGACGAAGAACGCGCACAAACACACACATACACAGGGACTCACGACGGGCTGAGCGCCAGCCGGGGGGGTCTCGTGGAGCTCCGGAGCCGCGTCCTGGTGAAGCCGGCCTTAGGCCGTGGCCAGGGGATTTTTTTAAACTTGAAAATAAGTATGACATATAACAGCAAAACTCGTTTATTTCATAATTTGTCAAAACCACTCTGACATATAGAAAGTTTACGTATTTTATAGAACGCCTGGATTTCACACATTGCTGGTGACATATACACGTATACAGGATGGGGCCGGAACCATTAGACGATCATTAACTTGAAAATTAACACTTTAATTGAAAAGTAAGTATTCTCTATATAAATAAAAGCCAACTACATACTACACTCTCTCACATTTTGAAGATAATGACACGCAGATGAGCTCTACCGGATGTCAGGCAAACCTCAGCAGGTTGTCCATCACTTTCCTCTGCATAAATCATCTTGTTTTCACCCCAGCCTATATAATAATGTGTCTCTTTTCCGACACGGCTCACCTAGAACTTTCAATAGATACCCTAAACGTGGCCCTACACGCAATAAGTTTGAAGAACCCTGAGTCCACTGTAGCGTTCTAAAGCACAGGTTATTAAATAATTGTGGTTCGTGACCTATCCGAGGGTCGTGAAAAATATTCTGGGGGTCGCAGCAAGCATTAACAAACGTGAATAAATTAAATACTTATTTTGAAAATATTGATATTATAATACACTACAACTTTTATTTCTATATTTGTTTATCTAACTACAGGAATTCTGTAAAGTTCGCCCGGGATGATTACACAAACATAATTATTTTAATAATCATTTGTTTAGTTAACTAGGATAAACTAATAGTTGTAAAGATTATATTTACATAGTGTTGTTAAGGATCAAAAGTCCTGTGTTGTTTTATTTAGCACCACGTATTACTATCCGTTCGGGTTCTACGCTTTGAACTAACTACGCTAATGGTTTTAGGGATTAGGATGGCTATATTTGGTGGAAGTGTACCCGCATTTTCGTGAAGAGAGTGCAAAACCATGGGTGGAAAACCACCCTCAGTATACCCGACAGAGACTCGAACCTCGATCTCCCCGTTATCGGCAGTTAATTCTACTGTAAGATTAGCGTGTTAGATCACGCGGCCACCGAAGGGGATAAGACTTATCGGAAAATATTTTGGTGCAAACTATATTTTGAAATAACACTTCGTAGAATTAAATATTGCGTTATAGCTGAATGTTTGCTCATCAATTTCTTGCTTACCGAGGCGGTCACCCTTAAGTGAACGTTACGTAAACGTTAAGTTGATTGTAATGGCGGCATTACTCTGGAAATACTCCACCACACGCCACTGTCTAATAGCTTAGTATTACGTTATACACCTTTCTTGCGTTGCCGTCCCTGTGCGTAGCGCGACCAACATTTATCCTTGCGGTGACTACTTAAATTTTGGAACCACTGCGCCTGCCTGGACTTTTGTTAACAATGCCGCTATAAACCTGGGTCACAGACAAATAATATACCCAGACACTCAACCCTCAGGTTAAAATGGTTGCGCTCCTTTTGGCAGCTTGAGTCTTTCACCACTAGGATCGCTGCGGTTAGTCCTATCATCATTCAGCAGTGACACTAGCGAAGCTCAGTGTTGAAGGACTGAAGCTGGCCAAAGGAACGCAGCAAAACCCCTATAATGTTGAAAGTATATTTCTTAATTGTCTGCTGCCTGGGTCTATCGTTCATCCATAACGCATAGCAAATAGTAAATAGTTCATAGCGTACACTAGTATAGTGTATTTTTTTAAAAATACAAGTGATGATCGATCATTCCAATTAGATTTTAAAAGCATTCAATTTTCACTAATAGCTTGGTGGAAGACCGTTTCAATAGCTTCTAAGGGCATACAATTTTTTTATTCCAGACGATAACTTTTTTTTAATTTGTGTGGTATGACCACTTAAAATGGCTTCTTACTCACTCTATGGAATTAGTACAGTAGCCCCACGGCTTCTTTGGTGCTGACTGACAGCTCACAGCTGACTTCTGCAAGTCAACATTTAGGTATTTACCTAAATGTTGACTGTCGGAAGTGACAGCTGCTAAACCCATGTTTTTGCAGATCATATGGTTCAGCGTAGGGATACATAATTTGGTCTGGTAGCTTTTCAAAGCTGTCAGTCAGCACCACAGAAGCCATGGGGCTACTGTAGGTAGCTCGAAAGTTCATTGCCACCATTAAAATAGCTTCTAGGGAATCTAATGTACAAGAAGAATTCTAGGTGAGCATTCTTAAATTATCTTTTAGAAGTATCCAACTTTCAAAAATTCGCCTTAGGAGGACTGCTACAAATAATCTTTAGGGATATTCAAATTTCAAATAATTTAATGGAAATAACTATTTTAAATAGCTTTTAAATAAAATCATTTTCAAAAACTCTCCAAACGAGGACCACTTTAAATAGGTTCCAGGAGCATTCAATTTTTCTAACATTAACCGGGAAGGAAGAAGGTAAAAAGTCCTTAAAAACTTTTTTTCTACTTGCCTCCCTCTTCTCCCCCGTACTAACACATATAAAGTTCTACCAATACTGTATAAAATAACAATGCTCTTATTTATTAGGATTTAATAATATCATCATGTAATATCATGTTATCATCATAAACATAAGATTTTGAAACCACTTCCTCCCCCCACAAATAAATTTTCCCTAAACCCATATGGCTACCACAAGTCCTTTCAAACATGTGCACATAATTTTAATAATATTCATAGTAACTTGGTGGTAGGGAGATATTTAATACTAATAATAAGGAAGGAAACTAATTGTTACATTCAAAAGTAACTTGAATCTTGTATAAAAACTTCACGTCAAATAGTCAAATAAAGATAAACAAGTTGATTATAATAAAAATTAACAAATTTATTGAGGATAAAAGATACAAAAGGATGTAAAAGCTAACAATACAAAAATGTAAAGAAAATTATTAAGTCATAATTGAAATTACTATTAAATGTAGAGAATAACTTATGACTTACAAAAATATAATTATATCTAAAAAAATATCCACCAATTTAAGATTTTCATAAAATATAATTATTTTTTTGTAAGTTATAGGTTATTTTCTACCTTTAATTGTCACTTCAACTATGACTTTATAATTTTCTTCACATTTTTGTATCATAAACTATTACATTTTTAAAATCTTTTATCCTCAATAAATTTATTATTATCATCATCATCATCATCATCATCGGTTTGTGTATCTTTATTTGATTATTTGACGTGAAGTGTTCATACAAATATTAAGTTACTTTTTGTTAACCTCTCCTGGTCAAGTTAAACATTTTTGGAAGAGTGTTGGGAAGACCAGACAAGAAGTTAAACAATAATTAACATAGTTAGTTTTATTTAAGATAAAATCAAAAAAGATACATAATTAGAGCAAAATATAAAAAAGAAACTTATGGTTTTATTCTGGTTGTACATCTATGGTTCTTTCTGTGGTTATAGCTTTAAGCGCAAGCAACGATACAACTATGAATTCCTTAGTATGCATCTAAATTTAGGTTATAAAAGGCAAACATCAACGCGCCTCCCGATCAAAACAAGATAACATAACGTTGAACCAAAACTATATACAGAACAAGGCGTAAGGCCGAGTCTCTTCTATAACACCTAAGTGCCCCGTGCTTAGAGTTTAACATAGAGAACTAAACAATTCCATAAACATTCATAATGCAGACAAGAAAGGGACGGGCGGAATGCCCGACACGCCGAGTTCGCCAAAGCCTCTCCAAAAGCAATACATTAAATTAAATACGCGTAAAGTACGCATAACAAACCCAAACAGTATTATCGTGATGAACTAAGCCTCGTACAAAAAGAGAAAGAATCCTAACTTCTACTAAATACTAGTTCTGAACAATAATTTAGCCAGATGTCCCCCATTACGCCGAAAATGAAATTTAGAGTATAAAATAAATTACGGCCCTTAGTTGCCGTACCCACCACGCTCAGTCGGTGGTATAATAAGCGACTATTCAACACGCGAACACTATATATACATTATTGTATCCACAGAGAGACGGGGCGAGGGTAGGAGGGGGTAAGACGATAGAACAAATATTGCACCAAGTCCTATTACTTTTGGGGTTTCATTATTGGTTGTTTGTGGTTTCACCAAGATCAACCATAGTAGCCCCAGGGGTGCACATACATACATATAGAGAAGTAAAAAGAAAAAGGATTTAAATAGAAGTAATGCAATTTAATGAAACAACATGATACATTATAAATATTTAGCACGTAATCTCAATAAGAACAGTCTATACAAACTAAGTAAGATTTTAGGTAGCATTGCCTAAGTCTAGGCCAACAAGGGGCGTGAGGCGCCAGAAGGACTAACTCTGACAATTGAGTTACGTTACTGGTCCCTCAATCACAAGGCATGTTGGCTGCGCACGTT
>CABFOW010000057.1:522605-536626 GCA_902141385.1 Timema californicum
GGAGCTCTTGCCTGAGGTCACGCCCAGCCAGTTCCCTCGATGTTGTTGTTTTCAGCGGGGCATCAGACTCGACGGAAGAGTTGGTGAAGTAGGTATGTAAACAAACACACAAATGTTACGGGCGTAGCATTCAACACTATTATCTCATTTGTTAACTCTTGACGACTTGTTTGTAACACAAAAATTATTCGTGTTTTACATTTGAACGGGGCTAAGCCAGATTAGCCCGTTACAATATGACAGCAAATAAACGCATCTGGCAGCACCTAGAACATTCTCAGTCGTTCTACTGGAGGAAGTGATAGCTTCATCTGGCCGCGTGGAACCTCATCGTTTCCAGCTGGCCGCGGATCGAGTCCTGAGCAGATAGTTGGCAGGTCGACTGCGCGCAGCTAGTTGTTTGTGTAGGAGAGTGGAGGTCAGAGCTTCAGTGTTCGCGTTGCTGATCATTATGGGTGTCGGTGAGTGTTGACCCATTTGTACGACGTTAACTTTTAGCTTGTTACATCTTGAATGTAACAATTACGATAGTTTCCTTCCTTATTATTAATATGGATACACAAGTTAATTTCCTTCAGTCTGCTGTTTATACTGGAGTTTAACTGGCTAGATATTCTCGCATTCTCATTGGCTGACGCAAGGTCTGTCTATGCTCAAGCTCATGCATAACGCATATAAAGTTTAAGTTAAATAAACTGTATGCGCTGTGCACTATTCACTATTAGCTATGTATTGGCTATGAACGCCATAATTTAAAATAAATGTGTTTCAATTTCTTGCGCACTATTTACTATTATTTATGCGTTGTGCATGATCATAAAACAAGCTAAAGCAGAAGAGGTATTGATTAGAGTAGATGATTGATCTTGTTTACTATGCGTGGTCTAGAAGTAATAGGTACATTACACCAATAAAAATTTAGTATTGTTTGTGTTTTGTTTAAGACACAGTAACCAGTATTACAAGCTTAATATTCTATTATTTTACTCAAACAAAAAAATACATTGTTCTTATTATTGAATGTAGTTTCTATAGTTTCGAAATTTAATCAGTCAGATTTTTAACCTCTAAATTTAAAAAAAATACAGGCTAAGTATCTCAATATGTAAATTTGAAGATTACCATTTTTGATTCATCAGTTTATTGATACAGCTTTCAAAATGAGTGATGAAGAACCATCACAACAATCGAAACCCCCACCCCCGGCTGCGAAATCATCTTCACAACCACACCAGTCGGATACGCAATCGTCTGACACGCGATCTGAATCAACAGCATTAGATGTGATTAAAAGACACTGGCTAATAGCTGGAGTTTTCATAACAATTCTTGTGGGAACATTTCTACCCGGAGGCTCGGAAAAAGGTATTTGGATACAATAGATTTAATCACATCTTTAGTGGCAGTGTTTCTACCAGAACACTAGGAAAAGGGTACGTTAATTAAACAAATAGACCTAGCTTTAACCACAACTTTAGTGTTAGGGTTTCTACCAAGAGGCCTAGGAAAAAGGTATTTGGATACAATAGATTTAATCACATCTTTAGTGGCAGTGTTTCTACCAGAACACTAGGAAAAGGGTACGTTAATTTAAAAAAAATAAACCTAGCTTTAACCGCAACTTTAGTGCTAGGGTTTCTACCAAGAGGCCTAGGAAAAAGGCACGTTTATATAATATTGGACACAGCTTTGATCACAACTTTAGTATAAGTTTTTCTACCGGAAGGCCTAGAAAAAGGCACTTTAGTAAAATAATGGACATAGCTTTAGTCATAACTATATTGGACGTTTCTACTAAAGACGAGAAAAAAAGATAAGTTAATATAACAATGGACAACGTTTTGATTACAATTCTAGTGGTAGTGTTTCTACCAGAAGACTAGAAAAAAGTAGGTACTTTAATTTAATATTTTATATTGGCCTTAGCTTTGATCACAAATCTAGTGTCAGTGTTTCTACCAGAAGAATAGAAAAAAAGTACGTACGTTAAATAGGTAATATTGAACATAGCATTGATCACAACTGAAGTGGCAGTGTTTATACCAGAATACTAGAAATAAGGTACGTTAATACTATGGTGGATATGGCTTTGATCACGGCAAATCAAATTTACAACCACTAGTCGCGCCTTCTTTGATGTCGCTTGACCGTAACTTTGTGAAACAAACCCAATAGGTATTCTCTGTTTATCCTGGATGGGCTTTCCTTGACGGAATTAACTATGGCGCTATAGTATAATCTAAGCCATAGAGGAAACGTGCAAGATAGCTTTGATGGTAAATGGAGTGTAGGGTACTGTACATAAGGTAAAAGGATATATTGTCTAAAACACTTCTTTTTTACTCACCGTTCGGGATATACGCAAACATTAATTATACAAGTGTATTTCGGAATGACTATAATAACTTTTCAATTCAAATCTACCCGGATTTTCACGAAGGGAGAGCGAAAACCTAATAGGAAAAACATCCACAACACCCAACCAGGATTTGAACACCAATCTCTCCATCAGAAGAACAGTTTTGCAAGAGTAACGCTTTAGACCAGGCGTGATAGACACGTTTAATTACAGGCCTAAGTAAGAGCCCATTTTAAATTTAATAATACTGAGGGAGCCGTATTGTAATACATATCAATATTTTGATATTCTCAAATAAAAAGAATTACAACTTAGTGGATTTCCTTTTGTTTACCTGAAATTTAAAACCCTTTATTTGCATCAATGTTATGAAAGTCGTATTTAACTCTTATGTCAAATACACTTTCATAATTATTGTTCTCAAATGAATGTTCATAAGCTGAGACCATTGAGGATTTTTTTTTTTAACTTTTAATGTGGGAAAACAAAATCTTAACAAACGTATGTACTATCAAACATTGTAAATATTTGGTGCACAAATTCAAAAACTTTTGAGACCTGATCTCTGCTGCAAAAAAAAAGGGGTAAATATTTGGTACACCAACCTCACAAGGCCTATTTCCTCAAATTATGCCAAATTCCCAAATGTTGTATTTCCACTAGGGTCTAAGTTTATCAAAAGATTAATAGGGTTGCATTATATGTTGGTTCAACCAAAGGTAAGTGGACCGCACAAAATCAAATATAGGGTTGCACGCGGCCAGTGGCCCGTCAGTTTTACATGCCTGCCTTAGACCATTCGACCACCGAAACGAACGACAGCGCTTGTAGTTTAGTGAAACAAAACCTCTACAACCTCGGCACAATGTTTATTATTATTATTATTATTATTAGATCCTATTATTAATAATTTGAGGTAGGCTTATTTAATGTGCATTTTTATGAACCGACTGATTATATCAGCACCTGAGTATTTTTATGAGCGAGAGTGAAAGGGCCAACCAATTTTGCCAAGAAAGATATTTTAACATACCTTCTAGGGTTATTTTACTTACGCTACCACAATCGACATGGGACGGATGGCTTTACTTCCCCTCCGAAGGAACTCGAGGTACGTCTTTTAATCGCTCAAGAAAAATTAATCAACCCCGGCTGGGTTTGAACCCATGAACATCGGGTCCTGAGGCAATCACTTTTACCCCAAGATCACTGAGGTCAAACTAGGTCCAAAAAATGTGTCGTTTGGCCGTAGTACCCAAGTCACGTGATTATTGAGGCTTTGTAAACAAACACTTGTTATTTCCATCTAAAAGACACATGAGTCTACCTCATGGACAAGACTTTTTCCTTTGTTAAACAGGCACCTGGTCTCAAAACCTCACGTCCGTAAGTCCCGCGAAGTCTTGTAAACAGCCACGCACGTTTATCCTCTTGATAAAAACAAATGGAGACAGGAGGAGACTACATAATGATGAGTTAAATACCCTCTAATCATCACCAGACATTGATAGGATTGTCATGACATGCAGCGTGAATGGGAGAATCAGAACCGTGTTCAGGATATTGACTGGCAAACTCAATGGGAAGAGATCATTGGGAAGACCTAGACGATGATAGGAGGATAACATTAGAATGGACCTCAAAGAAATAGGGTGTGATGCGGTGGAATAGATAGAACTAGCTCACGATAGGTATAGGGTGTAATGAGGTGGACTGGATAGAACTAGCAACTAGCTCAATATATAAATAGGCTGTGATGAGAATGACTGGATATAACTAACTCGAGATAGGAATAGGTAACGGACTTTTGTAAGTGCAGCAATGAACTTAAGAGTGGCTAGTGCAGAAGCGGATTTACACTATAGGCCCACTAGGCACGGGCCTAGGGGCGGCGGCTTTAGGGGGTGGCACATGTTGCATAGCATTATTTTTATTTTTATATTTTGTTTTTAATAGTTACGTTTAAAAATTATTGAATTAGTTCAAGTTAAAGTCAGAACGACCATATTTATTTTTAAATAACTTTGTAAGTGACGTCAGTCTCCCCCTTTTCCTAATGTTAACTAAAGCTATTGTAGGGCATGTACAGACAGGCCAGATTTTTTAAAATCTTTTCTCGAATACTAACTTCCGCCCCTTCCTCCCTTCCCCCCCCCCTTCCCCCCAAGACCTCTCTCCATCGAAACCTCCTAAAACCCTTGAAAAAATGGGGGGAGGGTGGAAGGGGCGCATATTATAATTGTGCCTAGGGGAGCAAATTTTTTAAATCCGCCACTGGCCTAGTGTCGCAGAATAAGTACGTAACGTTATATCTTGGTCGCGTCATTCCAGGTTTTATGAAGAGTATAGACTATTGGTTGGCGGTATTCGTGTCTTTCGCCTGCGGCATCACGACCACTTACGGGAAAATGAAGCACGCCTGCAAGCAAGCGAAGCTATACACGATCGTGCAAGCTTACAGCTTCATCGCCGTCCCACTAGTCTTCAAGGCCCTCGCGATTCTGTTTGGCCTCGTCGGCATTTTAACACCGGCCATTTGGAGAGGGTGAGTTAAAAAAAATCATCCCATGTAGTCCTTTCTAAATACTCAACTCTTTTAAGAACAGTAAATGGAAAATTATCAAATTGGGATGGAAGGGAACGTAATCCAAAGTCGGTATTTTGGCATTGTTTATAATAATATAATAATAATTAGCACCGCGTCTTACTACCCGTTCGGGCTATACGCTTTAAGTACTAATTACTCTGATGGATTAGGAATTCGGAAGGTTGAATTAGAGGAAGTGAACCCGCATTTGCGTTGAGGGAGAGTGGAAAACCATTTAGGAAAAACCACCCCCAGTTCACCCGACAGAGATTCGAACCTCGATCTCCCCATCCTTTGCAGTCGAGCTGAACACGTCAAGCGCGTTAGCCAATTACGCCACCGAAGCGGGTCATTGTTTATAGCAAACACATTTTTATATAAAATAAATCAAATAGTGGTTCAGTTGGTACACATATTACTCTCAACACTTTTTGAATATTTGTAATGAGCATTGTGTAATTAAAACAGAACTTATTCCTCTAGTATAAAAAATGTCTTGTAAAATTCAGCGATGCTCACGACAAATCTTCAAGAACTGTCACGATTACAATTAGTAGATAATTAAACTAAATAAATAGGCCTACATATTAAAGCAATATTCTATTTTTATTTTGTTGGTAAGAATAAGAAAGAATAACTTATACAATGAGAATTAACTGGTTATTAAGAAAGTTTGTTACTTAAACTCAGGTTATCAAATTATCGTCGTTCATTAATGGAAACTTAGCTGCCAAACATTAAACAACGGGTAAGTGATTACAACTCAGATGACAAACAATAACGAATCTTCAAACCTAGGTTTGGTCCTGAAGTGCTTCACATCCATCCGGAGTTGTGTATACAGTCATTCTTTAGGCTGGCTAGTACCGCCCGCACCATCTGGTAAAAAGCACACTTACTAAGGAAGTTCTGGAATTGTTGTATTTTCCTGTTGCTTTCCGTGCTGGATTTGTGCGAGCGAGTAACAAAGTACCTATCTTAAATTTCACCGATAAGTTATTTTCACACACCTTCCAGATATATTTTATACGCCACAATTTTCATGGGACTGACGATTTTAATTCCCCTCCGAAGGATTTTAATTGCTCAGTAAAAATCCACCAACCTCAGCCAAGATTTAACCCGTGAACATCGGGTCTTGAGGCGAGTATTTTACCCCAAGAACACAAGGTCCACCAGATAATAAATATTAGATAGAAATTCGATAAACTGAGGTTAAGTAACTTTACTTAACAACATTGAAATTCTCACTTTGTATTATTTCATATTTTTATTAGTTAATTACTCTCCCAACCAAGATGGCAAAATATCTTTCAAAAAATATTCCTTTTCTCAAAATAGCTTTTCGATAGAAAAAGTAAATAATACAGAACTTAACAGATGCTACCTTTCACTCCACCCTCACACAGAAAAACTGTTGGGACCTGATCATGGCCCGAAAAAGTTGAAACTTGAGGTCGTATTCTCTATTAAGGGAGCCGGGTTTGTTTCTACCCACGAATGGTTTTTTACATTTTATCCCCGGGAGAGAATGCTGATTCATTTACTCTTCGTAACCCGTCCAAGGTGAGACTTAATCTTTCGTCCCAATTGTATTCTATATAATATTAATATTTAGCACACCCTGCGTGATGCAAAATAAAAATGATAGGGTGCCAAAATACTGAACAAAAATTCCATGATGTCAGCTTGCAATCGATCCATACCGACAGAGTGGCCACCTTCTGTTGGTGAAGATAGTGCCAACTTCTGTGGAGAAGGTGTAATGTTGTAAGCACAAAGAGTCCCGCAGCTGTTAATCTCATTTTTTCTAGACCGGAGCTGCTACTTTTTTTTATTCAAGTAGCTCCTTATTTGTCCTAATGAGGCTGAGTTAACCTCGTTACAGATCCACTGCTTCACAGAAAGTCTGGAAGAGCCGGGGATTGAACCCGGGTTCTTTGGATCTATTACCAGGAACTCTTGACCACACAGGATTCCTACCAAACTCAAGGTATACATTATGTTTAGTCTGTAACGCATTTTCAACTCAATTCAGCCTCGTCATCACCGCCTGCTTACCCGCTTCTTTCAACACGGCCACCATCTTGAACTTCGTGATCAACGGTAACGATCCAGCCGCCCTCATCAGCGCGATCATCAGCAATATTGTGGGGCTTGTCTTTACGCCATTTCTCATCGTGTTTCTGGTAAGTGATCAAGAGTGGCGTTGACTGTTAACTAAAATTTTATTCTCTGAGGTAGGCCATTATTTGGAAAATGGAAACTAATGTTGCCAAAATGGCGGAATAAAATATTACAATTTTATTTACATTATTAGTCCGTTTGATTAGTCTAGTAATGTAATGTAAAGAGAATAAATACAGTAATTCATAAGTAAGTATTTATTAAAGAATGTTTTTGACAACTATTTAGATGAACTTTATAATAAAATAAACAGAATAGGACATATGTAAAAATTGTCAAATGTTAGTGGCTTTCAATCAATATTGGTAGTCAATACTCGGCTTCCTATAAAAAATTAGGGCTTAGCATGGGCGTGAATGGCCAAGGTAGTGGGAGATACTTTACTCAATATTTGTACATCGAGATAAAGTCCTCTTCAATAGAAAATACAACTGATTGATCTATGTATAGCTTACTCACAAGATCTTAGTTACTTTGCACATGTATTATGCGCCTTTCTAAAGCAGATGAACCTTGCTTCAATTATGTGGACAGTAGCGCTCACCGCAGGCACAATCTCATCCTGCAGAGTAGGAACATGTTATGGTTATATGACATTTCAAAACATATTTGAGAAACAGTATGTCTTAAATATGATTAATTATTTGGCTGTCACTTATATAAAGATGTTTTGGACAAGATCAGGATATACATCTTTTAAACATGTTAACATAATATAGTTAATGAAATAAAAAAAGTGTTTAATGAAATCGATGCTCACTTAAATTGAGTGTTAAATAATGAACATAGAATCAATAATAAACCTACTCTTGTAAAGTAGACCTATGCCTATACTTTTGTTTTCAAATACAGAAAAATAACCATTGAGAAAGGTGTTAGATCTAGGATTCTGTGCTGCAATGAAGCTCTTGATACTATACTAATTTTTACCTGAAACAGAGCATGTTGAATTTGATGTCAATTGTTTAATGGGTAGTGTTAGATTAAGATAATTTAATAAGTAGTGATTATTAAGGGTTAAATTAGTCATAATGGCCGTATCCGAATAGTCTACTTATGCGGCGTCGCCTTGACCCGTGCCCTTGATAGTTGCATGGGCAATCACGTGACCAAGTGTAGATCTGTCCGAATAGTCGCGAACGATACTGATGCGTTCTTCTCGAGGTCTTGGTAACCATGGATACGGGCGGCTACCGGCCATGCGCTGTTCTCGCGGTGTCGGTGCGGTGTTTGACTGGAAATTGTTTTAGTATTATCGTTTCGTCTGCTAGAGCACTGACTTCCGTTTTCAGCCATTTTAAATAAGGTTATTGCGGTTCGATTAGTTTGATGGAGTCTTCGCTATGAACAGCGCGAGAAGTGTAAAATTATCAAGACTGCTTCAAGTCTAAAATTCAAGGGTCCGACTAGGGAGCCTTGGACTATTCGGATACAGCCAATATGTGTCCCCCCTCAAAGAAGTTATATGGTGTGTAGTAACAAATACGATAATTTTTTTTTGTTTCTCTCCTATGATAAATTTCAGAGAGTAAAATTATGCTTAAAAGCCCATTTTAGATCAACCTTAACTTAATTAGGTAATACAGCTCAAACAAGGCGTACAAGGTTTCCAACTCTCTAGTCTCCCTCTCCCTCTTATTTATCTCTTTTTTGTTTCCCCCCCTTTTTAACTCTTCCTCGTATTTTATTTTTCTCTCTATTTATTTTTTGCTTTATTCTCTTTATTACTCTCTATCTTTTCCTTATTGGTTTTCTCACTTTTCCTTCCTTAGTTTAACCCTTTATTTATTTCTCTCTATCCCTTTCTTTCTCTCTCTACATCTTTCTCTCCCTCTATTTGCCTCTCTCTCTCTCTCTACATATATCCCCACATGTGATATTCTCCGTGGTTGCAGGTTGGGTCAGTGGCCCCCTTACCCATGATACAGACCATCATCGACGTCACTGTCGTCCTCCTGGCCCCCATGGCCCTGGGGCACGGTATTCGTCACGCAATCCGCTTCAGGAACCACATAGGCATCCCGTTCAACCAGATCCTGGAAGTGATCCTCTTGTTCTCTCTCTACATGGTCATAGGCGAGGCGATGGTGGCGAAGGATGACGTCGGCTTTGGCCAAATCACTCTCTTGACAGTCATAGGTACCCTTCGTTAACCCCGAGAGGTAGCAGCTAGCTTACCTTGCACGGTTCCACTATGGTGTAGCCGGTAGGAATAAGATAGAACCGTTGTGTAATCCGTCATCGTAGGACATCTACCTTTCAGGGTAAATGGTTCGTACATATTGGGATGTACAAACCAATGGCGACAAAAACATTTGGTTTAAGCATTGGGGAAGAAAAAAAGACTTATTATAAAGATAATGTCAAAAAAATACATTTTTCCAAATTAAAAAAATAATTACTCAAGTCTACATCGTGTTCTGGTTTGATGTTATTGTGATAGAGGAGAGTGGGTGTGCTCAGGGTGGTTTTTTTCTCAATTGTCTAAACACAATCCCTTTCGTGCAAATGCAGGAACATTTCCTCTAAATTCTAACTTACTTATTCTTACCACATTCGGTTAACCCGGCGTGTATTAAAATTAAAACGCGACGTGAAGAAAAAAAATAGTTGTAATAAAAAATAAAGAAGCTTAAGTTATTCTCTTATAAATTAAAATTAATTTATTTGTTTAAAATTGTCTTTTCAATTGATAATATTTTTTAGAATGACAAGTATATGTGTCAGTTTTTTAAGAATATTAAAATAAAAAAGCTAGCGCAAATATACAGGTTTTTTTTTGTGAAGTTACTTTTAATTTAGCCTTATACAATTAGTGTCCGACACCTTATCTTAGTCAGTAGCTTGTCTGTTTATTAAGCTAAGGTTCTCAGATTCAATTCTTGACATCGTAAAAATTTTATCACTGGTAAAATATTGGTTCCCCCTTTCGCAGTGATGAATTAACGGCTGGAAACTGGCTGTTGTTTCTGTTCTGTAGTTAAGTTAGTTGTCGTTCACTGATATAATCATTAGATTCAGAAACTGCACGTTAAATACCTCTAATAATAAATATAAAAAATACAAATTTCCTGAGCAACAAAATTACTGCAACTTCACTCATCCCTTTCGAACAAGAAAGTTCTACTCATAATTTAAAAACTCGTATGATTTTATTTTTGCGTCATATTAATTTGAATTAAATAAATGTATAGCTTTGAAATAATTATTTTAAATGTAATCCCAACAATATGCTCACTTATTTTGGTTTGCTCATGATGGGGATTCCATAGTTTGAATCCCAGTCAGGTGAACAGGAGTCATTTTTTCTACATGGTTCCCTAATTTATTTTACACACAAATAATGTTACATTTACTCTAAAATATACCTTACTCATAATAGTAACTAATATACATGTATATACCTGCTCCGGTGGCCGCATGATCTAAGCTGTCACTTTCGCAATAGACTAGACTGGTGATGACAGGGAAATCGGGGTTCGATTGCAGTCGGCTGTGCTGGGAATGGTTTTTCATAAATGGTTTTTCACTCTACCTCCACGCAAATATGAGTACACTTCATTTAAATTCAACCTTACTAATGCTTAACACATTAGTATAGTTAATACAGGGGCGTATAATCCGAAAGGGTTATTCATGTGATATAGAAATAATTATATATATATAATTTTATATATATATATAATTTTATATATATATAATTTTATATATATATATAATTTTATATATATATATATATAGCACATGCTCCAACGAGTTTTAAAACGCCACGAAAAAAAATTAAACTTGTTCCAACCTATTAGCCTATATTTCATATTTGTTTCAGTTATGATTGTCATGATCATCCTGCAACTTATCATTTTTGGGATCACTTCTAATATGAAACACGACTTTCTAATGAGGGACGTGGTTGCTATTACGTATTCTTCAACCCATAAGTCTCAAGACGCTGGTAAGAAATTAAAATAGTTACTTTTAAATTAAACCAATGCCACTCCGGCAATGTTAATCTCTTTCCTCCAACAGTTTTTAATTTATATTTAGTGTGAATATTACATAACATTAGGAGTGTGAGAAACTCTGAAAACTTTTGAGCTGTATCAGAATAAAATATAAAATTATAATTGCCTTGAAAAAATGTAAGCTTATATCTCACATAAAAAATAATAGTGGCTTTGATAATTATTAAGAAACTTCATCAGTAAAAATGTTGACATCTAAAATACTTAGACCTGCTACGGTAGCTGTCATTCTCGTGACTGCTGATAACGACGAGATTAGGGTTTGATCCCAGTTGGATGTACTGAGACGTTCCCCCCCTCCCCCCTAAATGGTTTTCAATTACCTCTTCACGAAAGTGCAGTTACACTTCCTCTAAATTTAACTTTTCTCATCCCTAACACATTAGAGTAATTAGTAAATATGCGTACAACCCTAACGGATAAATATTTAGACGCAGTGCTAGAACAGATTTTTAAAAATACTAAAATATTTTAATCACCGCCATTCTAAACTGTTATGAGTATTACATATTAATATTCATATGTCATAATATCTAAGTAAGTAATTGAATTTTATGTTGTTATTATAGCTGGATTTATCAGCTTAGAATTTAATATTAAAAACAAATGTGCAACAACCCATTTTAAGGGTATGCGAAACTTCAAAATGTCATCAAAGTCGAGGTCCGAATCTTCTTCACTTCGACTTTGACGTCCACAAAAACTTTCACGTCTTTGAAACATTTCGAAGGGAAGAAGAAAACTTCGATATATTACGAAAAGATTTGAAATATCTCACTAAATATGACATGTTTCAACATAGCATTTCAACCAATTTTGCTGCTTCTTTTGTCTTACTACCCATTCGGGTTGTACGCTTAAGTTCTAATTACGCCAATGGGTTAGGAATTTGGAATGTGAATTTTGAGGAAGTTAACCCGCATTGGCGTGGAGGGAAAGTGGAAAAACATTTAGGAAAACCACCCCAGTTCACCCGAGTGAGATTCGAACCTTGATCTCCCCGTCCTCAGCAGTCTAGCTCAACAGAAACTAGTGCGTTAGATAACCCCGCCACCGAGGCTGGTTTTGCGGCTCTTAACCATAAGCGAGTGGCAGTAGAAATCTTCCCACCCGCTAGCCCCCAAATAAATAAATATCTGGGAATAACCCCTGTTATAAGGATTTATGATTCAAATTATTACCAATACATTTCCACCATGAGTGACCCGGTCAGTTTTAGATCTAGGACTCTCGCAATGGAAAGCATTCGTTCGGAGTGACAATTCAAATATAATTTTAATTTGCTTGATATTTATTCTCCAGGCCTTCCAATTATGAAGAAGATTTCCAACAATGCTGTCCCATTAATGGTTTACCAACTTTCCCAAATTTTTCTGGGTACTGTTGTTGTTGGCATCTTGAAGGAAGAAGAAGAAAAGGAAGATTAAATCTCTAATAATCTTACTTTGTATATAATTTCACACACCAGCAAGATCATTTGGTAGATCTATGTAGTTTATACATTTTATTGTTGATTACAAATATTATTTATTTATAATAACTACCATATATTTGTATAACCCTATCAATTAGGCTTTGGGTATAAAGTAGCAAAGTCTTGAATTAATATATAAAAGAAAAAAATACGTTTAACATCAAATAAAAGTACAGTTTATAAAATATATGTATTTGTATTTTAATATTGTACCATTGTTTTTGAATGTGAGAATGCTATTATTTAGTATACTTACCCATTTCAGTGGCCGAATGGACTAAGGCGTCACTCTTGTGTTAGAGTGTTCTCCCGAAGATGGGGAGATTTGGGTTCGAATCCCTAAATGTTTCCTACAATCCTCTCATGAAAATGAAGGTAGCTTACCTTTAAAATGCTTTCTTCCTCATTCCTACCCAATTAGACTAATTATCATCTATGCGTTTAATGCACCTAGACAAAATGGGGTTTATTTAAAAAAATATATACCTGCTGCGTCTATATCTCACTAAAATAACAATTTGGCTGGACCAGTTGGATAGTAAAATTCGTAGCATGAGCGAGAAAAATATTTCATCACCTTATTTATATATTATTATAGAACTTTATAATACATTTTTAATATTCATAAAGTTTTTTCTTTGAGGTTTTAAAGATTTAGCTGGTAAAAATGAACCCTCGTCTCCTGCAGTTGATATTTCTTCATAATAATATTATGTTGGTTCGTTAAAAGTAAATCTGGTAATATTTCTAGCTGACATATAAGATTGCAATAATTTAAAGTTATACAATAAAGTATCCTCAATAACGTTTCCTATTGGCAAAGATTTACTGACGTATATTTTAAAACGGATTGAAATTAAAATGATTTGGATAACTGGACTTGGGAAGAAAGTCAGTCACATGATCCCATTTTATAGTCAGACTTAATGCGGTATACCAGAATGGACTGGGCCAGTCTCGCGTATGAAACTGGCCCATTCCATTCGAGTTTAGGTAGGTGTCGTCTTGTGTTTGGTTTCGAGCCACACTTGTGCACTAAATTTGACTATAAATCTAGCCCAGTGCCT
Organism: Timema californicum; assembly: GCA_902141385.1. NCBI lineage: Eukaryota > Metazoa > Arthropoda > Insecta > Phasmatodea > Timematidae > Timema > Timema californicum. The sequence goes on from CABFOW010000057.1 coordinate 536,302, forward strand.
ACTTGCCCCAACAATTCACTACCTTTGAACTGTATATTTTAGATAATTGTCTTAAGAAACCATCTAACATCACGGATAACACCAAAAATTAATTAAGTAATTAAGTAATGGGTGACCTGGCGGTCTAGGGGTAAGGTGTCAGACTTCTGTGTTAGTGGTCCGGGGTTCAATCCTCGGTACCGGCACAGATTTATCTGATTACCAAACCCCTCCCTTCACCTCTGACAAGACATCTTGTGAATATGGGGAATGCCAGGCCTCCACCGTAGTTCGGATTCTACGTTAAACTGTAGGTCCTCCATTTCATCTCACAATCACCCTACCA
>CABFOW010000058.1:0-23940 GCA_902141385.1 Timema californicum
GGTAAAAAGTGGGGCTACTTTTGGCGCCCAGATGTCCCGGCGCCCAGTTGTCCCGGCGCCCAGATGTCCCGGCGCCCAGTTGGCCGCGCCCAGTTGGCCGCGCCCAGATGGCGGCGCCCAGTTGTCCGGATTCGCACCGAAGTGTATTACCTTATGTTACAACACATCCTGCAAATAATTGTTTAGTATTTCTCAGCAAAGATTACTGACGTACGTGCTCAAGGAATTAGTCGACAAATTTGGCTTTGGTAAACACGTTTATATAAAACTTGTTTATCCCATTTGTACACAGAAGGAGTTTTTGGTATTCAGACGGAAGAATACATTTAGTCAGATGCATCTTATTGCAGATTTCAATCGACTGTACCCAATGTTACAAAAAAATTATCTTCGAACATGTGAAATATAAAGCCATAACGGTGAGCTTACAGTTCCAAGTATGTTCGGCTATTAAGATTTATTTTAGTTTATTTAAGTATAAATAACATGGCTATAAATTTATCAGTACATAGAAAAAGAATGAGTAAAGTATTGTGAGGAAATGCCACACTCATTTTAGCATAGTAAACATTTAAAATATTATTTTTTCTACAAAAATTATGTCATATTGCTAAAGTTGGCTCCCATCCATCCTATTTACTATAACATGAAAACTTCCTTCACAATTTTCAATAATAACTTAAAGAGCTACCCAATGTTCAAAAAGATGTGAAAAAAAAAACCAATATGAAATTTCCCCCCCCCCCCCCCCTATCCTACAACCCNACATCCAAACCCCTACTTTTCAATCCTGTATAGTCCATTGCTTATAGGGTGTGAGGGTGCGCTGCGTCTCTGAACTGTTTCTGCGTGTGACTCGCGCCGGTGACTTCCTGAGTCATCTCGCCAAGACCTACTACAGTTTGACGAGTCGCAGGAGACGGGTGGACGATGGTTGTGTCGCCGCAGGTATGGGCATAGCATCAAGCTTTCCTTTTTGTTAGGGACAGTAGTGTTTTATGTCGGAATACCTGACCTACAAGCTAACTTAACATTAAATACGCAAGCAGAAGGAATTTATAGACTTATAATAGTTAGTAGTTTTTTTTTATCACCGCGTTTTACTAGCGGTTCAGGTTATAAGCGTTTGTGAGAATTAATTTAATGGGGTAGAGATAAGGAAGGAAGCATTTTATCTACCCGAATTAGCGGGAAAGGAGAGTAGGACACAATTTTAGGACAAACCACCCTTAGTAGTCCCAACCGGAATTTGAACCCCGATCTCCCCATCATCAGCAGGCAACTCTAACACAATAGTGATGTCTTAAATGCTTAGATAATTCGGCCACTGAAGCGGAATAGGATTTAGAGGCTAGAATTTAGATTAAGTATACCAAAATTTACGTGTGGGGAGAGTTTCGAAACCTCACCCGTCGCAATGAAAAATAGACGACGAGACTGAGGCCTTTTCCCGCGTGCTCACCAGAGCTGGTCGAAGGAGTGGTAGGTATTGTTTTTATATTTTTATCGTTACTTGACGTCAAAGTTATTAATGGCTAACCGGCCTTACGGTAAAATGATCAGAGCTCCTGACTGATGACTTAGAGGTCTAATACTAGGATGGTACTAGGGAATTTTTCTTGAAAGGTGAATAATTCACATGGGCACCAGGGTTTGGTTAGCTAGGATTGATTTAGGTTAAGATATTTTTTTGTTCCACACCTTCATATCATAGAGAAAGGGATACATTTCTCTATGCTCATATTCACTATCATCAATCCCTCATCTCATAGGGACATGGAAAGAACTTCCACGAAAAGGATTAACGATGAGTACATTCGGACATCCCTTGGGCAACGGTACATTAGTACTGGCTATTCTTTCTGCACACTGAGAAACATATTGATGTGAGCCAGACACCCCATTATTATTAACGCCTTAATTTGTAATGCGTATGGATGAAAAATGTGTTTCAGAGGAAATGCACACGCATTGTGAAAGTATGAGAAAGCAACAGTGAAAAATCCATCCCTAGTATAGATGACCGGGATTTGAACTTTTAAACAAATGTTTCTCCAATTTCACCCAATAGTGGACCACTTGATAGACGTTCGATACACCCTTACCTGTCTCCATGCCGAAGCAAGAAATTATATAATCTGAGATATAGGCCTATGTACAGTATACATAGTTATGTATATATTTATATGAATCTATATTAATAAATAATATAGGATTGGGAATGAATATTTAAGGTCAAGAGTTGCTGTACAGGGCGTACATAAGATAGTTGAGGAAGCAAGGATGAGATGGTATAGACATAATAAGGATGGAAGGGGAGAGGATTCCAAGAAGATGAATGGATATGAAGTATGTAGGGAAGAAACAGCAAGGGAGACCAAGGAAGAAATGGGAGGAACAGATAGCAGCAAGTGTGCAAGTGAGAGGAGGAGAGTGGAAGAGAGTGCAGGAGGAAGAATGGTTGAAGGACAAAGGGAGATGGAGACATTTTACTAAACGGACCTGGCCACCGGCTGGAAGTAATTCATGATGATGATGATGATTAATATATATATATATGTCTTACTACCTGTTTGTGTCAGGTGCGTAATTTTTTATTTCTGTTAATGTTGTAGGGATGAATAAGATTGAATTCAAAGGAAGTGTACCCGCATTTGCGTGAACTGAGAGTAGAGCCATTTAAGGAAAACCACTCTCAGTATATCCTACCGGGATTCAAACCCCAATCTTCCTTGACATAGGCAGTCTAGCCTGTTGCAAGAATGATGTCTCAGGGATTAGAACATGCAACCACCGAAGAGGGTGAAATTATATTAATGTACTGTACGTGTTTATCAATCAGTAAAAGAGATAACTTTTATTTGACTTTGTTTCTCGTGAATGTAATACTACTTGTGATACAAAGTATGGCTGACTTAGTGGACTTAGTCTATGAATCTTATATTATTTCTCTCTTTGATGTAATATTATCTTTTTTTACTGTGGTCGGTCTGCGCACCACCTGTTGCACCACCGTGGACCACAGTTCGAGAACCACTGCTGTAAAGTTTAACCATGCGACCAACCATGCGGGTTATAATTATGATCACCACACACATGCTCTCTCTCTCTTTCTCTCAAGCCCAGTACACACAGGCGATGTTTTGTACTTTTGGTACGTAGCTCAATAATGAATGCAATACATGTCTACTATTACCACGTGAGTGAATGACTAATTATGAGCAATTGGTGACAATTGGCCAAACAAGTTACTATCATGGAAACTTGTGCGTAATTTGAGGGTAGCAAATACCATAGTTTTCAGTGATGTTTAGTTACAAACGCATGTAAATCAGAGATACAAGTTGTCTTATTTTAACAAATTAAACAGTGATTTCCTTGTATCGGAATAAGGTTTGATGGAAGTTATGTTAGATAAATGTTATTTTAAATGATTTATTGATAGTTTAGAATGTATGCCGGGTTGCTTCAAATATATATTAACTAGGAATGGGACCTGGAATCCTTCGAGTATCTAGAATCCTTAAGGCTATTCGAGGATTCGAGACTGAAATCCTTAATATATATATAGGATTCGAGACTCAAATCCTTAATATATATATATTTTCTTCTATTTTTTCAGTTGAAATTTGTTTTAGAGCTCTAATACTGCTTATTTGTGGTTCAAAACCCTTTATAATTATAGGATGAAACTAACAACCAGGCTCCAGATCAGCAATTTAACACTTAACTGAACGAATGACTGTTATAATGAATGGATTTTAAGGAATAATGTTAACATTTAGTTACTGTTTCTATTTTATACTATTCCATCATGTTTCTATTCCCTCTTATGCTCATATTTTTTTCCAAGATTCAGATTCGGAATCGAGATTATGGGTTCGAAGGTAAATTGGAGATTCGGATTCGTAAAATAGTGAATTCAACCCAACTCTAATGTTAGTAAACTGAAGAGTTTGTTTTTCCGGTCATGAGCATTGTGCAGTATCTTCCGCACGCAGAGGTCTGAAGTTTTAAAATGATTGGCCCCTGTGTACAAACACGTGTTGGAATTTTAAATTTTTGGAGCTAAGAAAGGGTTGCTCGTGGTAACCAAACAACGCATTGCGTAGTTACCCCCAGAAGAGATGGATACTTCTGCTAGTATACAAAACACTTTTATTGAAAACATACACATACCATTTTCTGAAAATATTATTATTATTATTATTATTATTAATAGCACCACGTCTTACTACCCGTTTGGGTTATACGCACTTACGCTAATGTGTAGTGGTAGGGTGATTGTGATATGAAATTGAGGACCTACAGTTTATCGTGGAATCCGAACCACGGTGGAGGCCTGGCATTCCCCACATTCACAAGATGTCTTGTTAGAGGTGAAACTCTGAAAATAATTACGTCACCCTTGCTGGTAACCTTAACTATTCTCAAAACAAAGACGAACACAATGAGCCTGTGAATACGTGTCGTATTTTGATTAGTGGCCACTTCACCGGCTATTTCGTGATGGTTGCTATTTTTTAAATAAATATAAGCTTATCTTAAATTAAGTATAGAAACGACCCGCTTTGGTGGCCGTGTGCTCTAGCGTGGGTCCACTTCCTCTCAATTAAACCTTCTTAATTCCTAAGCCATTAGTGTAATTAGTACATAGGCATAAAACCCGAACGGGTAGTAAGACACGGTGCTAAGAAAAGAGTATAGAAACATCGCCCGTGTGTATGGTGCATCACGCACACGCATAATCACGTGATCTCACTCCCCTCCCTTGGTTAAAGCATGGACCATCAACAGTTTAAAAGAAGAGGATGTCACATGCAGATTGGCCTCAAATGGAAATGCGACGCTAGAGCGTGCAATGGAAAAGATTGGAAAGTCTGTTCGGTTGGAGGGGAAGGAAAGCTAGTTTATGGAAGAGTGGCACGTAGCTCCTTCCTTCCCCCCCTCACTCCTTTTTTTCTCGTCAATTGATAAACACGCTGCGTAGATCGCGTGGAATCAAACAACCGGTTATTCCTAATCAACACAAAACCCATCTTTTATTTCTGTGTGAATACGCGTTGATTAGATTAACTAGCTGCAATGCTAAAGTAGACAAAATAAATTACAAAATAGCACTAGGCCTTCAGTACATTAATGAAAATAACTTAAGAGCGTCGCCTACACACACAGCAGTATGTTTTCTGGAAATGGCAGTTATGAAGCTTCAACGCCTCTAAAACAATCCTCAATTATTTTACCCTGCTAAAAATAGCTTCATTCGTTTGAGGAAGACTATATATAAAGTCAACTCTGGTTGTAGTGAACATTCGGCTACAGTGAACCCAATTCATTGGTCTCAACCCACATATATTTCAATGCGTGTTAAAAAATGAGTTTATAACTAACCCTCTACTTCGGTTTTAGTGAACAGAAAAATTGGAACTTTCTATAAGAAATATCATTCTAACATCATAATTCTTTAAAAACATAACTTTTTGGTTGTTTAAACTTGAAGACACCGAATCTCTACCGGAGTTCTTGTTTAGGTATCATAAAGCTTGACTGAAAGTACGGAATGTGGAGGGAAAGTTTGAGCTTACACAGTCACTGCACTCATTGACCTGGCTTGCGTTTCAATATCTTTGTCTGCGGCAAGTTAAGGAAGACAGTCTTCTAAGATGTAATGAAGACAGGAGTTACAAGACAGTGAATGACAGTCTGTGGCCATTTAGTCATTGTTTTCACTAATCCTTTTCTTCGAGAGGATAAATCAAACTAAAAAATATTAGACTTTTATACTCAGTTTAGCTTTTCGAATGCATGGACTGTGGACTCAATTGTGGAAAAAGCACAAACTCTATATAAGAATCTGGAAAAAATATTAATTAAAACAGTATATAACAAATTATTTTAAAGATTAATTAATAGATTTCAATAAAGAGTGATTGTATTTTGACTCTTATTTTGTTTGTCAATAAACCCATTACTTTCAGATTTAAAAAAAAGCTGTTTTAGTGAACTTCGGAAAAAGTGAACAAAATATCTGAGTCCGTAGAGGTTCATTATAACCAGAGTTGACTGTATTATGTTTCTAACAAGCTAATTTATCATTTTAGGAATTTGTTTAAGGTTATAAAACTTTAAATGTATGGCTCTCAATAATATAGAGATATGTTTACACAGTCCAATTTAAATAGGAAGGAACTTTTTCAAAAGTTTTTTTTAAACATTTTTAATGTATACATTCGTAAAGATATGTGATTTACAACTGTCACTTTTTCCAGCACATTTAAATACCTATCAAAATATTACTGCTATATTCTAATTAAGTGGAAATTTGGTTCGTCACCTTAGCTCAGTCGGTAGCGTGTCTGTTTACTGAGCTAAGCATCCCGGGTTCGATTGCCAGCATGGCTTAAAAATGTATCAATGGTGAAATGTGGGTTTCCTCTTCCACAGTGCTGAATTGACGACCAGGGACTGGATGCTGTGTCAGTTCTAAATTTAGGTTAGTGTATAAATCTTGTGATGATCGGTCGGCTTAGTGAGTGCACGCCAAATACCTCAAAATAAATAAATAACTTTGCTGAAGACATGGAAAAACGAGAGTATTCAATAATTATTTAACTGCATATTAATACAATTTACATGCTACATTATTTTTTAATATTACAATATGTAAATGACTAATTTTACAAATTAGTGCTATAGTATAATATTTTACTAGAGACAGTACAGAAAATCTGGTGCAATGTGAATCATAATGTTTATTCAGATAAATAAAATATAACTAAAGCATTACATTGAAGACGATAAAAAAAGTAAAAAGATATAAAATACATAACTATAATTAATGTGTCTTATGGTTTTAAAAAGCAACGTTACATCAAATCAACAATGGTAAGGTTTACATAAATATGTTAGAAAAATATATATTAAGTATTAAGCTAGTTGCTAATCCTAGATATGTTATTGTGTTCTTACATGAAAGGTCATTATTGAGAAACATAGACTATGGAATTCTTTTATAAACACAATAAAACTATTGTACAAATTGTTTTAGTAGCTATTACAAAACCATCCGGACTTTTTTTTATTAATATATATATATATATATATATATAATATGTAATATAATATATACCAGAAAAGTCTTTGGTTTGGAATTATATGGGGGGAAAGGTTACAAGTGGGGCCCTATAATGTCCAGCTTTAAACGAAATACCATCTAACCAGATTGCAGGATATGAAACATTGGCGTCAAATGTATCCAAATTTGATTAGCTTGAATCGCTTTCTCCAGACATAAGGATACACTCTATGAGAGTTGAAAGAACAATTTCAGAAGAAACATTTATAAGAAAACAGTCAAAATGGAGATATAAATGTGGACTTAAAACTTTGGATTCACAACAGAGGCACCACGAACATTCTCTGTACTTAGATAAGTTATTTCAAAGGAAAGTTAAATCACTGAAGAGGGTGGTGGGTTAGGAGTAAATATAGGAAAATCTTTCCTAGAGACAGCGAAAGAAGTATTTTTCGTGACGGAAGAAGTATTTATCTTGTAGGAAAAATTATTCAAGAGTGTCATGAATAAAGAGGAGTCTATTTTTACGAAAATACTAGAATCTCAAGAGGTAAAACTACATGAGCCGGAGAAAAATATGCATAGTTTGTCAAAAAAAGTCTAGTAAAGTTAACAGCCATAGTAAAGAAAAAAAATATGAAGAAATACTTTGGTTTGTTCTCGAAATTATTTGTGATAATCAACACTCGAAATATAGATTTGGAAAACTTTTCCCTCTCTCAGTATATTCAATACCCACCCTTTATTGCAACTTAGGGTAATCAGTAACGGAGAGATAAGACAGCCCTCCTCAGAAATTCGAGATATATCTGTAGTTGGGATTAAAAGAATTGAGACCATTTTCGATGATATGGATATGAAGCTGACCACCCCTGTGGTTTAGTTATTAGAGCTCCTGGATACAAACCCAGAGGTACCGGGTTCGAACCCCAGCACTTCCAGAGTTTTCTGTGAAGCAGTGGGTCTGGAACAGGGACAGAATCAGTCTCATGAGGACAAATGAGGAACTAATTGGATGAAAAAGTAGCAGCTATGGTTCAGAAAACTGAATGGTTTGGTGTGCTGAACACATGACACCCTCTATCCGCAGAGGATGACATTATCTTCGCCAGTAGACAGTGGACGCCAAAGCGTTACGGTTTATACATTGATATTTGACCCGCGATACGGCGCCAATTGAAACGTTACTGAATTAATCGGTTCACGTTGGGTGCCAATTAAAACGTTACGCGTTGGCGATGGGCGCCGATTGAAGTAATACCGTTTAATTAGCTGATAATTGCCCCGTGATCGAGCACTAATTAAAGCAGTACGGTATTATTATGCACCGTGATTGGGCGTCGATTATTGCCTACTGGATTTGTATTGTGAGATAATTGTTTTTTATAGCCCCTTGATCGAGCGGCAATTATTAAGGTACGGTTTTACAATCTGATATTTTAATTGAATAAATAATACCTTTAATGTTGCACACGAATTATTAAAGTGATTTTATCTTCGGCGCTGAAGATATTATTTTATATGATACAGGTTAGTTGAACTACAGATTATTTCTGTGTAACATTACACGTTCCGTGGTTCGAGTACCGTGCTGTGTAGATTTATGTGACTACTCTCTCTGACCGGTACTGTCAATAATTTGTATTACTGCTCTCAGCACTGTGAATTACTGCTACTGATATATTTATGCTACCAGCACTGTCAATATTTTGTGTTAATGCTCTATATATTCATACGCACAAGTACTTATATATGACCTACCCCTTGCCTCTCTCTTGGAACTCTCGTGACCAGTGTCAAAACCAACTAATATAAAGAGTCCTGGCGACAGATGTTGTGAATGCTAGCTTCCTATTGGGTAAAGGGAGCTAGCGTCACTTGATTTTTTTTTGTAAACACTACGGAATTGATTTTTGAAAGGAAAAAAAAAGTTTAATGGTGCACTATAATGACATCAGTTCTGAAAAGCTAGTGATTCTCCATGAATGAAGTATTAAAAGGGTATATTACATACAATACTTTAAAGAAAAATGCACTTCATTCATGACGTTTTAAATATATGAGAGGGGTCAAAATCAGTATTATTACAACGCTCGGTCTATATAGCTCGATGGTGGGCTCACGCTATGGAGTTTATATATATGAAGGTAATGAAACTTTTTTTTATTAATGTAGATTCAGAAGTTATTTCACAAGAAACGTCCTTTCACTGTAATGCGGAGCAAATTGAAACAATGCAAGCTGTAATATATGGCGGGCTTAATACTGTGCATATAATCAACAACGCAGTTTATGTGGACACATTTAACTATTTATTAGCGGGGATCAATAAGTACAATATGTTTTGGATTTACCTCGTGTGGAAAGCTTATTACAACAGTGCATCCATGAAAGCATGCACAAGAGAATGTCAAAGATTCAGGAAAACGAGGCAGGTCTGAGCCAATAAGGTTTTGCCTCAAAACTGGCAACAGTTTCTAAATATCCTGATAAGAAACCCCATTTGTTGATTCACGTGGATTCCACGTATTCTTTGGATATGATGGTGTAATTTTTTGCAGGTTGAGGAAATACAACATGTGGAAAATTTGCTTTCACAAGTAGCCGTAGACGATAAACTCGATGAAAAATCTAGTTAACTAAACATATGGGCTGCCTAATCAATTTCTACAATTTAACGAGTGATAGCAAGTATGCAAATAAATGTAGCCAGAGAGTCTTTTATCCGGTATGAATAGGACGATTAAGAGCATTTCTCCGACAGCTGATGTCCTTATTCTACATTTATTAAGGACGTGCTAGGAAAGTGAACATAGAAACAGTTGAAATGTAATATTTTTTTAGCACCGCGTCTTATTATCCGTTCGGGTTATACACTTATATACTAATTACGCTAATGATTTTAGGGATTAGGAAGGTTATATCTAAAGGAAGTGTACCCATATTTGCGTGGAGGAAGAGTGGAAAACCCAACTTAAGTACATCCGACTGAGATTCGAACATCAATCTCCCCGTCATCGGCAGTTTGGTCTACTGTGAGAGTAGCGCATTAGACCATGTAGCCATCGAAGCGGTTGAAATATACTATGGAGCTAGTTGATATTGAAAAGGGGAGATGGACAAAGCTGCAGGATGCTTACTTTCCAGTGTGGACAATTCATCCTGAAGTCTCAAAAACGCTATGAAAGTTTATCATATGTAACTGTTAACATGGTTGTCAAGATCTATCGTGTAACTTCAATAAGTTAGGTTTTGTTTGTACCATGTTGCGTCTCAAGGGAAGTGTGAAAACACTTAGAATATATAAATTCATAATTTTACTTTCTCGCTATCTTACGGGTAGAGAAAGTATTGTGATCGTAAAAAAAAAATTGAACTCGAGATTTTGATGAATCTCTACGTGTCACTCCCCGAATCCGAACAAGTGGTTTTTGAATTCCCGTATCTCTGTCTGTCTGTTTGTCTGCACCTCCAACTGAAGCCTAAACTATTTTACCGATCAGAGCGATAAAACTTGGTATCTAGGGTTTTAATAGGGTTTCCCTGAGGGGTTTTTGGAATTGGATATCCAACCCTAAAATTAAGGGTAGCTTACAGAAGGGCAAAAAGAGAAAACGTCAATTTTCTCAAAATTGGCTCTAACGATTGTGATTGAATTTCATTTCACAACATTTATAAATATTACAAACAAAATTTATACTCTCAATATTTTGGCAAAATGACTTTAAGGGCTACGGTCTGATGCGTAAATTATATTTTTTTAAATCATATCTCCAAAACTATTTGAGATATGAAATTACTTATCATTACAAATATGTAGATCTATTTATAATACAAATATTTTATTCAAATCATAATTTTATGAAACCAATAACTTTCAAACTATACGCAAATATTTATATTTTTTAACTTTTCGAACATAAAAAGTAAAGTATTGCGACCATAAAAAAATCCAACCTGAAATGTTGATGGATGTCGACGTCTCATGACCCCCCAAAATCCTAAAAAGTGGTCTTTGCAATACCGTCTGTTTGTGGGCCTGTTTAAACTTAAAATTAAGAGTAGTTTAATAAAGGTCGAAAAGTAAAAAAATTGATTTTATCAAAATCGGTTTTGAGGATTTTGATTAAAATTCATATCTAGGCGTTGATTAAGATAAACTGACTATTTTAAACTTTCCCATGAAAATTACTTTTAGGGTACTTTGAAGAAGTGGAAATTTCTGTATCTCCTCAACTATTTGAGATACTAAATAACTTATCATTGCAAAATTGTAGTACTATTAAAAATAAAAAACTTTTATATGAAATATAACTTTTATAAATCCAACAGTTTCTGAGATATTGGCAAATATATTAATACAATTTTGTGAGCTTTAGTTGTAAAGCGATACTACTTAGGTTTTAACGCAATAATTCTCCAATGCCATAGAATTATTAAATATAAGTAAGTCTCTAAAAGTTTATGTTGTTTTTACTTAAACCTCTTAGGATGAATATTTATACAACAATGATCTATATCCATTTTAGACTCAATAGTCAATATTTACATTTTTTATTGGTCATAATTTTTAAATGAGGAATTTAATAACAATACGATGGCATGGAGATTTGCAACACCTAATAAAATATCAAACATTTTAGCCGGAAGTTGAAATTTTAATACAAAGTATTGACCATTGTGGACCCAACACTGATCTGTTTTTTTTTGTACAAACATACAAATGAGGACATTAATTCTTTAAAAACAAAATTATAAAATTTAAAACCGGGACAAAAAAATAGTTTTACATAAGTATAATGCAATTTATGCTTGGGTTTGCTTGTGTATATTATTTCGTTTCACATATATTACGAGTTTTGAGTAAATATCTCCATTTTCAAACAATAGAGCAAGAAAGTCCGTGTGGAGTTCCGTACCATTTATTTGATACTGTAATTATTTTGATTGTATCAAGGCCAAGTCTGCCTTTATAACTAACTGTCTCTCGACAGGTCTATTCCTTTTGTAAATGAACTTAAACCTCCAATGCACCCTTTCCTCTGCCTCCTCCTTCAGCTCCCAGGATTTTCTTCTTTCCTTCTAATCGTATAGAATTTCAGTCCTCCTTCTTCCTAAGCTCCTCTTTCCCTCAACCTTTCCTTCTATGACGTCATGCAGAAGACAGTTTCTCCTAAGGATGTGTCCGATACAGTTTGCTTTGCGCCGAAGAATCGCATCCAAAATTTATTTTTTCTCACCCACTCTTCTCATAACCTCTTCATTTGTCACCCTGTCTGTCCACCTGATCTTCTCAAAGTATTAATTTTCTTTTCCATCTTCCTAAGAGTCCAAGTTTCTGCTCCATACTGTGTGATGATCCAAATGTAGCATTTCATAAGTTTCTTCCTCATTTACAAACTCAACTTGCTGGTCAGCAGTAACCTCTTCTTGTAATAGGCAAATGTTTTCATTTAAGAAGCTCCTCCCATAAATGCTTACATCTAGACAACCCAAATTCTAGCGTACGAGGTGCAGCAAATATATGTGACTAAGTATTTCGAGGCGGTGACAATTTTTATGGATGATGTCATAATTAATTCTCTCTTCAAGGGAAATTTACAATTCTTTTATATCTTAAAATTCTAGTTATGGATTCCCCTTTCACTGTGAAAAATTACAGCTTTTTGTTTTTAATAGCCATTTCCCCCAAATAGCCTACATTTGCCGCTCCCTGTAAGCAATCCTCCCGTTGCGTGTGTGTCGAGCAGTGATCCTGTACCTGGTGCTGTTCCACCTAAACAAGGAGAGCCTGAGGGTGATGAAGGACCTACTGCAGGATGTTCATCCTGCCCTGTCCTGCTCCATCCTGAGCTTCCTGTGCCAACAGGACGCCCTGTGTCTGGTAGCACGAGCCGGCTGCAAGGTGTTTGACATCGACTACGTCCGGGAGAAGATCATTGCACCTTTGGAGGAGAACCTAGACGTTATTAAGGTAATATCACGAATATCGCGTCGTTAGACACCTTCTATGGCAGTAGGGCATATGACTATTGAGTCGTGACTTGTATTGGGACTAAGAGTCGTGAGTTTGGTCCCCAGCATATCAGAAAAATGTGTAAATTGTGAAGTTGGTTCTTACTCCTATAAGTAATAAGTTAAATGCCGAGGTATTGGATGTTGTTTGTTATATAATAATCAAGATAGTTTGTAAATTGTGTGCTTATATGAGTATAAAGAGTCAGTTCAGAAAAAAACACGTTAACTACCACTAGTTAAAAAAAGATATCAAACTTCAAAAGGTCAGTGTTCCCTCCTCAGTGGACATGTGGGTATAGACCTCAGTCACGTCTTGTCTAGGTTTGCTGGGAGTCAGAAAGTTTAGTGTTCGAATCGCAGCTGGGTGAACTGAAAGTGTTTATTTTGTCTATACATTTTTTCACCTCATCCCATGCAAATGAGTGCACACTTCATGTAGATTCTACCATCCTCATTCACACTTCCTTAGTGTAACTGCGGATAGCCCGGACAAGTAGTAATACGTGTTGGACGGAATACACCTGGTTTATAGGGACAGTATGAGGAGAGTGACTATAATCATAGACTTGCAAACTTTGCCCCGTCTTTCAGACTGAATTTCTCATCTCTGAGCCGAGAGGTTGAAAATTAGCTCGGTTCTAAGCCGGATACAGTGAGCGATAGAGTTCTATCTTCCATATTTTGAGTAAATGCTGGTACACTTCATTGAAATTCACCTTGCTCCTTATATGACTGCTTAAATAAGTATGAGTTATCCAAGGGGGCAGTAAGACGTGTAAAAAACCTACGTACTGTGGCTAACTTGAGTGTGTAGGATGAGGAGGGTAAATGTAAATAAAACATCAACATTGCCTTGAAGAGAAGAGGGTAATTCAAAGTACACCCAGTTGAGATCGAACTCTGGCCTCCCGAGTCAGGCATTCTCATCGATCGTTTAGCTATTAGAAGATTAGACTCCAGCTTGATGATGTTCGACAGGATCTGCGCCAGGCGCTGAAGAAGGATGTGTTGGAAAAGACGCGCCTTGAGAAACGAGCCCCGACCGTCCCTCAAGAGATGCAGGTCCTCGCGAGACAGGGACGACCCTATCAGGAGTCGCTTCCAGCGCAGGCGAGTCAAGATGTTTATTCGGATTGACACAGCAACAACATTTTAGAGTGTAGACTTTTTTAAATTGTAATCGTGACCCCTAGATTAGGATGAATCTTTACATGCTATGTTCCCTTGAACTTAAAAAGTAGGTATTAAAATATTATCTATGCTCTTGACCCAGGGTTACAGCTTAAAATGGATGATTTATTTAGTTTTAAACTTGTTTTAACAGGGCTTCTTAAACTTTATCCCCTCGCGACCCCTTTTTGCGACAGAAATTTGTACGCGACCCCACGTATATGGGTATATAAAATAGGTATACAAATCAAACATTTACTGATGATTATGAGTATTTCTGAAACCATGTCTCCAGACACTTCAGATTATCAATTATAAGGGTTCAGCCAGACTGACGAGCGTGCGAGCGACTGAGTGGCCAAACTGGCGAGCGAGCGCGTGATTAGCAGATAGCTCTCGTTAGCTGTTGACGAGGAGGAAAAGGTTCGAATCTTGACTCAGTGGGCTGAGGGTGGTTTTTGATAAGTGGTTTATTGTTGTGGTTTTACCCTTCTCTATCCGTGCTAATGGCGACTATTGTTGTTAAGGCCTACTTTAATTATAACATTGAAGTATTTTAACATATCAGTTTTACACATATAAGTATGGTTTATGATTCTACCAATTAAATTAGGCCGTTATTAGCAAGTGTGCTAAGTCTATCGATAGTAATGAAAATGTTAAAATGAGAAGTTTTCCTTCCATTCAAACGACCAACGTACAATAATATTTTCTAGCGCCTGTAAACTAGACTGTACCGGGTCGAGCGCTCATGAAAAATAGAACCAGTTCTATCTTTGAGGCGCGCGTGCGCTCGCTCGCTCGCTCCAGTCTAGACACCTCTCATTACAACCGATGTGTTCTATTTTATATTTTAGTCACTCGCTCGCTCCTGTCTGGCCACCTCTCATTACAACCGATGTGTTCTATTTTATATTTTAGTCACTCGCTCGCTCCAGTCTGGCCAACTCTCATTACAACCGATGTGTTCTATTTTATATTTTAGTCGCTCGCTCGCTCCAGTCTGGCCAACTCTCATTACAACCGATGTGTTCTATTTTATATTTTAGTCGCTCGCTCGCTCCAGTCTGGCCACCTCTCTTAACAACCGAAGTGTTCTATTTTGTATTTTAGTCGCTTGCTCGATCGCTCCAGTCTAGCCACCTCTAATTACAACCGATGTGCTCTATTTTATATTTTAGTCGCTCGCTCGCTCCAGTCTGGCCAACTCTCATTACAACCAATGTGTTCTATTTTGTATTTTAGTCGCTAGCTCGCTCGCTCCAGTCTGGCCACCTCTCTTTACAACCGATGTGTTCTATTTTATATTTTAGTCACTCGCTCGCTCCTGTCTGGCCACCTCTCATTACAACCGATGTGTTCTATTTTATATTTTAGTCACTCGCTCGCTCCAGTCTGGCCAACTCTCATTACAACCAATGTGTTCTATTTTATATTTTAGTCGCTCGCTCGCTCCAGTCTAGCCACCTCTCATTACAACCGATGTGTTCTATTTTATATTTTAGTCACTCGCTCGCTCCAGTCTAGCCAACTCTCATTACAACCAATGTGTTCTATTTTGTATTTTAGTCGCTCGCTCGCTCACTCCAGTCTAGCCACCTCTAATTACAACCAATGTGTTCTATTTTATATTTTAGTCACTCGCTCGCTCGAGTCTGGCCACCTCTCATTACAACCGATGTGTTCTATTTTGTAATTTAATCGCTCGCTCGCTCACTCCAGTCTAGCCACCTCTCATTACAACCGATGTGTTCTATTTTATATTTTAGTCGCTCGCTCCAGTATAGCCACCTCTCATTACAACCGATGTGTTCTATTTTGTATTTTAGTCTATCGCCCGCTCCAGTCTGGCCACCTCTCATTACAACCTATGTGTTCTAGTTTATATTTAGTCACTCGCTCGCTTTAGTCTGGCCACCTCTCATTAAAACCGATGTGTTCTATTTTGTATTTTAGTCACTCGCTCGCTCCAGTCTAGCCACCTCTCATTACAACTGATGTGTTCTATTTTATATTTTAGTCGCTCGCTCCAGTCTGGCCACCTCTCATTACAACCAATGTGTTCTATTTTATATTTTAGTCGCTCGCTCCAGTCTGGCCACCTCTCATTACAACCAATGTGTTCTATTTTATATTTTAGTCGCTCGCTCCAGTCTGGCCACCTCTCATTACAACCAATGTGTTCTATTTTATATTTTAGTCGCTCGCTCCAGTCTGGCCACCTCTCATTACAACCAATGTGTTCTATTTTATATTTTAGTCGCTCGCTCCAGTCTGGCCACCTCTCATTACAACCAATGTGTTCTATTTTATATTTTAGTCGCTCGCTCCAGTCTGGCCACCTCTCATTACAACCAATGTGTTCTATTTTATATTTTAGTCGCTCGCTCCAGTCTGGCCACCTCTCATTACAACCAATGTGTTCTATTTTATATTTTAGTCGCTCGCTCCAGTCTGGCCACCTCTCATTACAACCAATGTGTTCTATTTTATATTTTAGTCGCTCGCTCCAGTCTGGCCACCTCTCATTACAACCAATGTGTTCTATTTTATATTTTAGTCGCTCGCTCCAGTCTGGCCACCTCTCATTACAACCAATGTGTTCTATTTTATATTTTAGTCGCTCGCTCCAGTCTGGCCACCTCTCATTACAACCAATGTGTTCTATTTTATATTTTAGTCGCTCGCTCCAGTCTGGCCACCTCTCATTACAACCAATGTGTTCTATTTTATATTTTAGTCGCTCGCTCCAGTCTGGCCACCTCTCATTACAACCAATGTGTTCTATTTTATATTTTAGTCGCTCGCTCCAGTCTGGCCACCTCTCATTACAACCAATGTGTTCTATTTTATATTTTAGTCGCTCGCTCCAGTCTGGCCACCTCTCATTACAACCAATGTGTTCTATTTTATATTTTAGTCGCTCGCTCCAGTCTGGCCACCTCTCATTACAACCGATGTGTTCTATTTTGTATTTTAGTCGCTCGCTCGCTCCAGTCTGGTCAACTCTCATTACAACCGATGTGTTCTATTTTGTATTTTAGTCGCTCGCTCGCTCCAGTCTGGCCAACTCTCATTACATCCTATGTGTTCTATTTTGTATTTTAGTCGCTCGCTCGCTCCAGTCTAGCCAACTCTCATTACAACCGATGTGTTCTATTTTGTATTTTAGTCGCTCGCTCATCCAGTCCGGCCGTACCGTAACTCTTACAACTAAGGGCCAGTTTCATAGTCAAATTTAGTACGCCTCAAGGGCAGCGCTACACTAAGGGCCAGTTTCATAGTCAAATTTAGTAAGCCTCGAGTGCGGTGTTGCACTAAGTACATGACGACACCTACCTAAACTCGAATGGAATGGGCCAGTTTCCTTTGCAAGAACGGCCCATTCCATTCTGGTTCAGGTAGGTGTCGGCATGAACTTAGTGTAGCGCCGTACTTGAGGCGTACTAAATTTGACTATGCAACTGGCCCTAAGTACAAGACGACACCTACCTAAACCAGAATGGAATGGGCCAGTTCCCTATGCGAGAACGGCCCATTCCATTCAAGTTTAGGTAGGTGTCGTCTTGTATTTAGTGTAGCGCCGCACTTGAGGTGTACTAAATTTGACTATGAAACTGGCCCTAAGTCTTTGGGGAGGTTACTTTGAATTAAAAAGTCATCTGTAGCTGCAAACATTTCTGAAGAACCATTTTTCACCCCATTATTTCATATGTTAACTCTTATAACCAGTAAAACTTTCTATTTTATCTTTTAACATACATATCTTACAGTTGGTTATGTGTGCAGAATCAAGGTTGCAGCGAAGTCGTGCGATGCAACGTGAGAGAGCGCAGCTAGAAACACCTCGGATTCATTACGCGTTTGATTTTGAATTGATTTTTGGTCATTGCGCACTTCAAAAACCTTTTGCTGTTGCCAAATTTTTTGTGACCCCAACATTCAGTTACGCGACCCCCATATCGGGTCGTGACCCAAAGTTAAAAGGGCCTGTGTTATATGATCTTACCTCGAATTGAAATCTTGATTTTGACTATATCTCTAAAATGCACATAGCAATTTTGTTCAAAATGTATTATTTGGGTTATATTTTTTATGATAAATAACAATGTACACTTGTTTTTGGAGAAAAAAATATGACTTTTGAACATTTACAATTTTTCAATAATGAAATTGATAAGTTTGTTTAAAATTAGTATTTGTGGGGTATTTTTAATGATAGATAAGACTGCTTACTTGTTTTTATGAGAGAAAAAAGTCATTTAAGGGCAGTTTATTGAAACCTTATTTTTTTTAAATGTTGCTTACAGCTACTATCTAATATTTAATATGACCTATATAAGTAGAAACTAAGTATTTGTTTTTGTTTGTGTCCAGAAAATAAAATTAGGCTCTTATAAATGACCTGGAAAGCTGAAGTTTGTCAGGATGGTAGGCTTGGTTGCCCCATATAACCATAAAAATTTAAAAGTTGGAGATTTCAAAATGCGAATGGGGGTACAATTATTATAAAAAAAACTTTGCAGATAAGGTAGAAAATTTAAATTTGGCAGTGAATTAGAAAGATAATAAATAAATCTTAAAATTTGAGAATTCTCAGACTTAGTTGGAGAAAAGGGTGTGGAGTATTCAAAATTTCTGAAACTAATAAAAAACACTAATTTCCATTGTGGTATGGAACTGAAATTTGGCAGATAGGTAAATATACCACTCAATATAATTATAAAGTTCTGAAAATTTAAAATTTAAAATGGGATTCCAGAATATATGGTGGGAGGGGGATTTAAAAAAAACATTTTTAGGTGTGGTAAAAAATATATTTGATGGGCAGGTACAACTCCAGTTAGCCAAATAGGCCTTAAAATTAGAGATTTCCAAGTGGGAGTTAGACAAATGGGGGTGAGTAAAATTATCAAAACTAATAGAAAGAACTACTTTTCTGTGCAGTAGAAAACTCATATTCGTATAGTAATAATAAAAGCCTGAACATTTTAAAATTTTAAATTGGATTCAAGAAATAAGGAAGGTGGTGGGAGTTGTCTAAGTAAAAATCTAGCATTTTTAGGTGACATAGAAAAGGTAAATTGGTCAGGAATGTATAATGTTTGTTTCAAATAGCCAAATAAGTGTTATATATTTAATATTTCTAAAAGCCTGCTAATAATTTGGGGGTAGGAGGAAACGTGTTAAAAATCTCCAAAACTAAAAGAATAAACTACTTCTCAGTGTGGTAGAAAACTGATATTTCTCATGCGGGTATTAGGATCACCTAAAATAGCCATAAAGGTCTGTAAATGATTAACTTTCAAAATGAAGGAGTGGAAAATAGGGAGTATGGGTCTCCTTAAAATTTTCAAAGATAATATAAAACCCTTTTGGGGAGGCGGGTATTTAAAATTGAAGTTTGGCATATAAGCAACTAGACCTTCTTAGATATCCGAGCTACTTCTGAACATGTGGGATTTTAAAATTGAATCCCGGGAAATTAAAGAGCTTAAAATTTTAAAACTAATATAGAGCTATATTTTTCAATGTGGTTAAAATTTGAATTTTGGCAGGCAGGGAAAAAAATCAGATAACCAAATAAGTCATAACATTTCAAAATGAGTATGTGGGAATCGAATAGAAATGGGGGAGGGCCTTACATCTTTCCAAAATAATTATAAAAGAGTTTTCGCCATGTAAGAAAATTTAAAATTTTCAAGTTGGTAAAATGACCATAAAGGTTAGAAAGTTTGTAATTTAAAAATTAGGGGCTGGGAAGTGGGGTAATAGAATGGGTCCTCAAAGTTTCTTAAGCTCACAGAAAAAAAACCTTTCTTGGAGTGGTGGAAAACTTTAGCTTTGTATAGGCAGACGAAAAAATATAAAAATAAACAAACTCAAAAACTAAAGATTATCTTAAATTAGATCCATTAGTGTTAAGAGTATATAGCTAAAAATTGAAGGTTAAAATTAGCTCCTATCTAGGATTTATGTAAAAATTAAAAACAAACACATTTTGGTGACAAAGCTCGGTGAACCGTAATACTCTTTTGAAAACCATGATGTGTTTCACTTATATTATGATCGTGCTAGGTAAAGGTTTTGCGTTGTCAATTGATTACATTCATTTGTGCACTCAGTTTGTGGACTAAGTTATATTTTGTTTAAGGATTTGATTTATTTTAATTTACTAATCACCATAATAGTGTTGTGATTACCATAGTTAGCTCAGGATTGTAGTTGTAGGATCGATCAAAATGGTGGCAGCTGAATGTGGAACGGCCTAATTTGATATATTTGGATGCGGCTTATCTGTGCGGAGAACGAGTCAAACTGCTAATACATTATAATCAAGGTCGTAGCCAGCCAGTAATTTCAGGGGAGGTTCGATGGGTACATTCTCCAATTTCTGGAGGCTATAAAAAATTATAAATATGAAACACCTCTAGAAGCTCTCTTAAGTATTTTTTATGGCAACATAGCTCCCTAAATGCTGCAGGCTAGGAAAAAAATAATTAAATAACTCTAGAAGTTACTAAAAGTGTTTTTATGGCCACATAAGCCCTAATTGCTGGAGGCTAGGAAAAATTCTAAATATTAATCACCTTTAGAAGCTATCTGAAGTGTTTTTTTATGTCAACATAACACCATAACTGCCAAAGGATAGAAAAAATTATGTGTATTAAACACGTGAAGCTCTCCGAAGTGCTTTTATTGGTAACACAGCCCCATAGTTTGTATTTGTATCTTAATTTTCATATTATTTGAATCATAAATAAAGCCGTATATATTTTGTTCATAAGTTTTGGAAGAGGTTTGAATCCCCAAAACCCCCTGCTGACTACGGCCTTGACTTGAATACATGAACGTATGTAAGATTATGTTTTGCATTTGTTTTATCTTGTTCAATTCACTGCATCTTACAACCCATCCGGGCAATCTGCATAGCTACATCATACACACAAACCAGCCTAGGGTAATTAAACAACTAAAAATGTAGTTCACAATTTTAAAAAGTGTATAATTATAAACTATAAATAGGGATTGAATGATTTCAAACTAGTACAATTCATGAGCTATAAAGGGTCAAAATGTTAGGGTAAGCTTTTTATTAAGGTCTACCATTGTTAAAGTAAAGTAATGAATGTATGGGGCTGAAATTTAGAATAACTAGACATTCAAATGAGGTGTACACAATAATAATATACATGGTAATTTTAATAATATATTAGGCTTTTATATTTAATTAGTGGGTGTTAGCATAAGGTATTTCAACTATTTACGCTAAGGGGGTAGGGAAGAGAAGGGTAACTTAGAGTAAATGCGCTAACATTAGCATGTAGAGAGGAAGGTAACACTACACAAGTGAGAGAGACTTTTCCAAATTCCAGCCTGAAATTAAGAAATTCACCTCTACTCCAGTTCCACACACCACCAAGATGGCGCACAAGCCCGCGACAGAGCGGAGGCTCGTAGCAGAGAGAGCTCGTAACAGGCGGCGATCCCAGCGGCTACTGCAGGAAGCTCTTGACCACTGCCCGCAGAGTGCTCTAGGAGGCAAATCGGACAAATACTGGGACACCTTGCGGCGGGTCTTGGAGGAGAGGGAACCCCACCCGCCTGTGTCAAAGCGACCACCCCTATACCTTAAGGTTCGTTTACTGATCGAAGTTAAATGGGGGGAGGAGGGGTGACTGATTTTCAACTTATACACATGAGGCCAACACTGAATAAATTGTTTGTTTGTTTGATAGGATTTTATTTTTTTCTAACAATATAACTGATGTATACATGAGACACAGATACACATAGGTAAATACATATAATGAACACTAGCCCCTTGAATAAATTGTTTTCGGCATTTAATTTCGCATTGAGTCTTCATAAATGAGGTAGAGATGAGGAAGGTAGGGTCTTAGAGAAAATTTACTAGGAGAAGATGTGGGCAGATAATTTAGAGAAAAAAACTCCCCTTATACACTCTGCAAAGATTGGAACCCAAACCTTTTTGTCACCAACAAAACCGAACAATACGAACTTGACGCCTTAGTGTACGGCCAGACTGGAACGAGCGAGCGACAGAGCACGCGCGTTTGAAATATAGAACTGGTTCTATTTTTCAAGCGCACACGCTTGAGCCGACACAGTATAGTTTACAGGCGCTAGGCAATATTATTGTGTGTTGGTTCATTGAGTGCTAGGAAAACTTCTCATTTTGACTATTTTATTACTATCGATAGGCTTAGCATTGTAACGTTATTTGCCTTCCTACCATGTATTTCCCTAAATTAATCTAATTTTTGTAAATAGTTTCCAATTTATTTTCGTTTAAAATTATGCAATTCAAAGTTCGGCCGCAACATAACGCGTTGTGTTATCGGTGTGACAAATAATATTATGTACATTCATTCGAAAATAAAAAGACGGAAGTAAGAAAGTAAAACTCTGTTTTAAATAATTTAAATAAGGAATTTTTACATAAGGGAAAACACTTACCTTTTATTAAACATATTAATTATCCTTCAAAGAAGTTTATTGACTCTTCTTTACTTATTTTCAATGTCGGCCATGATTTATTTCAACGTATGCGCAGATCTGTCAAACAAGTGAGTGGCGGGTCTCACGATTGTAAAAGAAGTAGGAAAAGAAAAATACGTGATATAAATACCTCCAAACTAGCGCGCATTTCAATTCTGACAGATGAAAATAAACATTTAATGCTTTTAAGAAACATTGTTCATATTCATTGACATTTATTTCAATCTTTATATTAAGTTTGCATTTTATTTTATATTACTATCTAGTTAATAGCCAACATTTTATGTTTTGTTTTGTTTGGACTTGTAAGAAAATATAACGTTTTTAAATTTGCTTCTTGGAACACTTTCTGAAGAAGATTAGGGTCTTCTTCCTCGGTGCCAATGTAACATGGAGCAAAATCTTTGTAGCTCCTAACAAAATGTATATTTTTAAACTAGAGATTGTTTATTTCGTTAAATTGTGAACTTGTTGGAATTAATAAAAGGTAACAAATTTCAGAAATTCATTCTGTTTCAACATGGACGAATTAATTGGTGAGATCAAGCCAAATCTTCAAATTTAAATATATATTTTTCTCTTTTATCAAGAAACCAGGATTTATGTAAAAACTTTCAGAAAAAGACTAAATATATTCAGACTTTATCTATTCCAGAGAATTAATTGATATTTTATTTTATGTCTAAATATTAATTCTATTGATTTTTTCTTCTCTTTCCTCACCAATACGACTTTTTTGTCTAACTCAAAACTATAATTACATAAGTTCAGCCTATATTATCTTTTTTTTTACTTTAGTATTTTATGTTCTAAGCTCCTAAATTCAACCATGTTCGGAGATTGTTATTTTAAGTGATACATTTTTGTTTAAGAATATAGGAAATATTGGTCATTTGATTTTTATTTTGTCAGATTATAATTATACTTATTCGGAATTCCATAGGTAGGATTGGGATGTGGTAAAAAAGTAAACCATAATAAACCCTCAAAAGTTTTGATGATTGTCTCTTTTGTATATTTTATTGTAGTCTAAATTAGTACATTTTATTTCAACAATCAATTTTATTTGGATTGTTAATGTTTTATTTTAAGTATTCTTTCAACTTCTCTAGATATTTACAGTACGCCATTGTTGTAGGTAAGGTAGTGTCATT
>CABFOW010000058.1:23962-47754 GCA_902141385.1 Timema californicum
AGGTTCTCGAACACACCCAGTGGTCTCGAGTATTAAGAGTCATCGTTCTTCCGTCAAAGTTAGCTGAGGTAAAGTTATTATTATTATTATTATTATTTTCTCCTAGATCCTTGGAGTGGCGCCCAACAAATACACAATTGTATTTATCTCAACGTTAACTTTCATTATGTGAACATATTTGTAAGACACTGAAACTATACTATATATATTTTTTAATTCACAGCACACTTGCTACTATTGGCCTAATTTAATTGGTAAGATCATAAAACATATATATATATATATATATGTAAAACTGATATGTTAAAATACTTCAATATTATAATCAAAGTAGGTATTTACAAATAAGAATCATTATTAGCACGGATAGAGAATGGGAATACCACAACAATAAATCACTTGTAAAAAATCACCCTCAGTTCACTGAGCCAATATTCGAACCTTTGCTTCCTCGTCAACAACTATCCCGCGCTAGCTCGCTCGCCAGTTTGGCCACGCAGTCCGTCGCCCGCTCGCTCGCACGCTTGTCGGTCTGAGTGAACCCTTAATCCGCATGCCTCACCGATGCGGGTGGCTGTCAGCTGCTTAGATACAGCTTCAGCAGCTCTTTGAAAGTGGGGGAGGGGGAGCCTCAACTGAGGGTGGTCCGGAACCCTTCCTCGATACAATTTTAAACCCTGGATGACTCTTTAAGCTATTATATGGAGGTTTATTTTTCATGGGTAGTACTTTCTTATGCCTTTGTTTGTCATAGTATATAGCAAAAGCACTAGGGGTTCTCCTTCGCTCCAAAATGACAAATAAAATAAGAGATAAATAGCAGAAGATGGTGTTCAGAGCTAAAATTAAATAAATGCCCATTCAATTATTGATATAGTTTGTATTGATAATGAAATAAATTTGGCAACAAGGATTTTCTAAGGAACCAACATTTGTACAGTAAAGAGTTTAATTGGTGTTTCGACTATATTATATTCTCTTAAACAATTTTTAAGGCTTACTAATTTTATATTTACTTCAAGAGCTTTCAAGAAGTAGGATAACAACATAAATTCTTTTTGTTGTTTGGAAGAAGGTGCAGGTTAAATTTTTAATAAATATGTATTATATATGGAAGAAGGTATAGGAGAGGTGGATAGAAACATATAAAAGGAACGAACAAAATATGTAAAGGCCATATTGTGTTCTTTCCTTTTATATGTTTCTATCCACCTCTCTTATACCTTCCTCCAAATATAATACAATTACCTCAAAAAGAGAAAAGAGGTTTTCCTTGAAGAGATATATTAAATATGTAGACAAATGGAAAACGGTTTTATTTTAATTTAATTCACGTTCTCAAACAATTTCCATTATAGTTATCTTTAAGTCTTAGTCTCCCCCCCTCGCATCTCTGATTCCAATATCTTGGATACGGCCATGATAAAACCGTTTATCTCAGAGGTTACCAACCCGGGGTCCATTGTCCTCAAAGGGTCCTGTGGGAATCCATGAAACAAATCTAGATTTTAAAGTTATTTTTACTTATATTTTAACATAAAATACATAGCGTAAAACTTTTATTTAGGTTATGTTTGTAGAATTCAATATAAAATATTATTTAAGATAAAGATAATAAGAAATATTTTTGTGGAAAATAACCTTTTTAATGAATATATATGAGAATATAAGTTAAAGAGGATATTGTCAATTTAACATTAACGTTACAGTTACATTATGATATTATAGTTGAATGTAAATTATTATATAGATAAAGATATTAAGCAAATATAAGTTCAAGTGGATATCGTCAATTAACATATAAGATTGGATATAACATAAACAGTAAAAAACACATTAAAATGTGAGTCACCACGCTACATAAACAAGTGAACTTGTAACACAATAAAATTATATAATTTGACTAAACTATATCTACAAAGACTAGGATGTTAAATTTGTAACTATACAATAGAAGCAGTAATTAATTGGTTAAATTGAAAAATTGACAATGTTGAATGATTGATTTTTTTAAAAAATTATATTATTGAATTCAATTCTCTTATCTTATTCCCTTGCTCCTTTTGCAGGCTACGTAGAGAACGCCCTTATTTAGTGTTGTTACATGTTTCGACGCTCTACGGCATCATCCTCAGACATTAAATACAGCCTGATTGAGGTGCTCTAGTTGATACTAGAATCCAACTCGGATTCTAGTATCAACTAGAGCACCTCAATCAGGCAACATTCAACTATAATATCATAATGTAACTGTAACGTTAATGTTAAATTGACAATATACTCTTTAACTTATATTCTCATATATATTCATTTAAAAGGTTACTTTCCACAACAACAACAAAAGATTATTATATTTATCTTAAATAATATTTAATATTGAATTCTACAAACATAGTGTATCTGCTTCCTTATTACCATTTTCATCATGTTTTTCAACATTTTTAGTTAGGTGTTTAACGTGCACTTTCTGAACCGACTGATTGTATAAGCACACGACTTCTAAACCTAAACTAACCTAAATCTATAACAACACAACATCCAGCCGCAGGTCATTAGTTATACACTGGCAAAGGGTATATCCACATTTAAACACTGATAAATTTTTCGGTGATGCCGGGAATTGAACTTGGGACCTTTGAATCATCACACAAACACGCTACCGACTGAGCTAAGGTGTCGGACCAATATTTGCTGTTCATAATTTGCTTAAATAAATGATTTTTACATTACTGTGCAATTGATCATATTTTTTTATATTATGAATATGAAATGGTGTACATGGGATACCTCACCTTGTGTGGTGGGGTGGATTGGGGGAAGAGGGGGGGGGCTGCTGCTTCAGGGTGTCCGCGACAAGTCCAATGGATATTCTTTGTTTTGCAGAAAGCTCCTCTTCCAGTGAGACACAACGCGGCGGCCATATTGAGAGAAGGAGCCAAGTTCTTAAGGGACCAGGATGAGGAAATCAAAAGGTACCCACTCAGATGCATGTTAGAAATAGAACGACTTTCAAATTTTTGTAGTGTAGATGGTCTTGCTTTTCCCTCCCATACCATCGTGTTAGTAATAATAAATAATAATAATAATAATGGTGTGTCTGGGTTACATCAATCTGTATCTCGATTTGAGAAAAGATTCGCTAGTACTAATGTGTCGTTGCACAAGGGACTCCCGAATGTACTAATTTTACTGAACATTCTTTTCATGGAGACTCTTTCCATGTCCCGATGAGATGAAGAGATGATATTGAATATGACGAGGTGGAACCAATGAAGCTCTTAACCTAAATTGAGCTTAATTAACCTAATCCTGGTGACCATGGAAATTATTCCTTTTCCAAGAAAATTCCCCGGTACCATTCGGAAATCGAATCCGGTAATTCTAGTTCCGCATCCATGGGCTCTGATCACTATACCACGAGGCCTGCTACCCCATCATGTTTAGGTGGTTATAAGGGTTGACCTAAGACTGGTGGATCCTCATTTGACTCCGGGTGGTGCTGACAACAATATTTATCACCTGTTTACGGGTCCGTGCTGCTATCCGATTAGTAAATATCTAGGGCTGGAGGTGTACTGTGTAATATTAGGCGTGCTATACTAAGTTAAATTGGTTTGTAAATCATGCAATCATTAATTTCACCCTCAATAAAAATGCAATGTTTTTTTTTGTTTTGTTTTTGTCAGGTCCAACACCTTAGGGTGACCTGGTGGTCTAGGGGTAAGGTGTCAGACTTCTGTGATGAGGGTCCGAGGTTCAATCTTCGGTCCCAGCACGGATTTATCTGATTTTCGAACCCTTCTTTCACCTCTGAAAAAACGTGCATTAATCACAACTTGTGAATATGTGGAATGCCAGGCCTCTATCATGGTTCGGATCCCATGTTCAACTGTAGGTCCTCCATTTCATCTCAAAATCACCACACATTAGCGTAAGTGCGTATAAATCAAACGGGTAGTAAGACGTGATGATGATGATGATGATAATAATAATAATTCAACACCTTAGTTCAGTAACTAAGCTAACACTCCAGAGCTCGATTCCATGCACAGCCGAAAAAAATTGCCCATGGATGAAATTGGGGGTTTCCACTCTTCCTTTTATATATATATATATATATATAAACGTCTTACTGTCTTGGATTTATACATTTTTATTTACTGGTGAAAGAATGATTAAGGTACTATTTAAATAAAATGTATTCGTATTTACATGGAGAAATAGTGGGAAATTTTTTTTTAAACACTCTCACAACTCAGACGTATAACGAACCCCAGCCACCCCATAAAACCATACGAGACGAGACTGGAAGTGAGTCCACGTGTCCACCAGTGCAGGTCATATCCTTTCACAGGGACTGGATGTTGTGTATATTCTAGAGTTTAACGTCAGTTTGCAAACCGGGTGCTGATTAAATCAGTTGGCTAATAAAGGGCGCGTCACATTCCCCCAACAAAATCAAAACTACTCGCATCGGTGTAACGCAGGTTAAGGCGTCAACAATGGTTGCATTGGTTTAGGGTACCAGGCCGGGTTCAAATATCTGTCGGGTGTACTGAGGAGATTTTTTATTAAATGGTCTTCCATTATCCCTTCACACAAATACGGGTGTATTTTCTCAACATTCTACCTTACCTATACCTCCCACTTGCGTAAATATGCCGATAGCCCGGACGGGGGTAGTAAGAAGCGGAGCAGAAAAAACAAAACAAAGTTTGTGGTGTGATTTACAGGTGGGAAGCTCTGGCCACGGGCTCGTGTGACGCTCAGCGCGTAGAGCGGCTGGCGGTGGAACTACAGAGGCAGAGGGAGGCGGAAGACCTAGAGGCGGTGGAGATAAAGCACTTGAAAGGGCTGCTGACCAGGGAGGAGGCCCTGCTGGCCAGACAACACCTCCTGCAGGCCAACAGGAACAGGAGAGTCAAGTATCAGCAGGAGGTGAGAGACGATGAGGAGGTAGTTTTTTCATGTGTGAGCCCATTTCACAGCCAATTAACCAGGAAAATAGATTTTAAAAAATTACGTTCAAATCAGAAAACGTTGGTTTAATAGTTTTTATATTTTAAAGTAACTATTTTTCAATGTTGCTGTATTTTTTTAAAGAGTAAAATAGTTACCCTGGTCTATTTTTTCTAAGGCAGACTTCAGAAATCCAGACCTATATGCGATGTATTGTCCAAGGTGTCCTGCTTACCAAAGTTAAATATTAATCGTGGGGTGAGACGGACTCTTTAAAATGACGTTGGCTGGATTCACTATCGAGAAAAGTTAACGCCATTTTCCCTAATTTACCACACTGGGTAATGAATGATATGATCCTAATTGGCCGATACTCAGGCTTTTAATTTTATGTTCAGACATAAAAAAAGAAGTAAATAAAATAGCTGAGAAATTAAATTTGAAAAATAGATTTTCATTCTAGACTAATTTATAAGGAAATCAGATATAAAGGCATGCAAATAACATTTCGAAAAGTACGCATTTTTAACATCGATGCAAACTATGAATCCGCAAAACGTGATTGAATGCGTGACTAAGTGGTAAAGTATATTCGTATTAAGACTATTTGTATGAATAATATATTTACAAGTGCTAACATTTTTGTAATTACATAAGTATCTCAGAAAAGGCTATAGAATGATAGAGGAGAAGGTGGAAATATGGACTACTGGTTGGTTTTAGGAGTGAAATTTAAACTCTTTTCAATATTGAGCCACGACAATGGGTCTATGTGTAGCTAAATATGTTTCCTTCAAGTCAGTAACCTTAAATAATTATTTTAAAAAACGTTTACGCGTAATAGGCAATTTTTATAAAAACCGTGAATCCCATTTTTTAGAATTAGGGTCTAAATATGGGCTACCCTTTAAATTCAATAAAATATTGTAAGACGATGTGGTTTTAAGGCCCTTGGCCCGGTCGAGTGCAAGTATAAAACTTCATTTGTGGGATGGTGTGTGGGAGGGTGAAAGGCATAGCGTGGCTTCACAACCGACAAAAGTATCCTTCCGCGCCAACAAGGACAGATGGATCACTGAAACCGTAGATGGTGCTAGCTACAAGACAAGTCTTATGGAAAAATCATACGTTTGGAAATATCAGTTTTCTCAAGAACGAGTGAAATCTTTATGTTAATATTTTCAACACCCCTTCTAAGGTAATGCATAGATGTTTATTAATTGTTACATTTTCTTATTTTTTGTTATGAAACCGGCAGTTTTCTATTAAAAAATATCAATTTTACCTATATTTGATCACTACTAAAATTATAGAGGAGTTGTGTATATAAAAAGTATAACTTAATCAACATGCTTCTATTCTTGAACAAACCGTTTTCAAAAATATAATTGCAAAATAATAAAAATTCTTGAAGATGACCGTTTGTTCCCATGGATCTGCATTTACACGCCAAATAAAAAGGGCCAATCGCCTTAAAGAAAAAACCTTGAGTTATTTAAGGAAAATGTATGTAAATAAACAGAAGTTTGATATTATGATCCTATATTTCACAAATTTAAAAGAATATATATTCAGATAAAATTTTAGGATAAAAATCCTTACAAAAATTTGACAATCTATAAACAAAATGTTTGAGTAAATAAATACTAAAATGTTTTACTACATATTTGTGTTGCTGCAAGTATTCTCTGTTTCAACTTCACATTCCATGAAGTTTGCATCATTAAAATGTTTTTGTTCAAGGGAAATATTCCCGTTGCCTTAGAGCCATTGACTGCAATTTTCCCAGTTTGGACCTTCAAGTAGGCTTTTCGTAATAGTTCCATTGTCATAGGGAGTGAAAGCTTTATTATTGTGATGAAGTCACATCCTTACTTCCTCACTATTAAAAGCCTCTAGATGGCCCATGAATGTCTAGTCAAGGGTTGAAGCCGATGGGTTGAGTGGAGAGGGAGCACTACAATGGAAATGTGATTGGCTTAGGCCATATCAATTACAGTTAGGTTGCGAGTGTGACTGTAGTGCCCACCAAGTATTAGTAAAACAAGTTATTCTTGTGTTAGTTTAACGTGTTTAGTAAAATGAGCTAATCACTTTGTGAAAAGATGGGTTTGTACCCATTCAGATGGAGCGAATCGAAACTGAAGGACATCAGTTTGTTACACCCTCTCTGTTACCTTATAGTAATAGGCCACCAAAAAGTACCACAAGGAGGGGAGGGAGTAAGCTAACATACATAATAATAGAAATAACTAATAGCAAGATTTAAACGTGAGAATAATAGTTTATTGAAAAATATGACAACAATATTTCAAGTGGCCTTAAGGGTCAACTTGTAGCTGTAGTTGGAAAACATTGTACAATAGATCGTTTCAACGAGAAACAAAAGAATAACAGGATGAGTCCAACTGACCATGTTTACTTTAAATAGTAATAGAAAACAAATAATAATCTTTACACATAATTATGAGCAGTGAATAGCTTTATGAGCTCCTACGATTAAGAAAGTCTGAGCTTCAAAAGACAAAAATAGATACATATTAACTGAAACGGTTATGTTACAACAAACATTACATTTTAAACAAACGCAAGAGTTCGGCTTCAGACCTTAAGTCGAATCTCTCGAGGGACTACTTGAAAGGACATCATCAAAGTCTTTTAGAAAATCGCGGCATAAAAGACAACCAACAATGGTTACAGAATTAATACTCATTTTAAAAGACTTTGCAAAATTTAAATTTAAATTTAAGACAAACAGCAAAATATACGTTACGTAAATATAATAAAACAAAAGTGAATTTAAATGATTTTAAATTAAATTTGAATGCATCTCAACAAAACTTAATTATGCACGAACAGCAATAATAAAGTATTTACAAATGAATTAAAAAAGCAAGCGCCTGAGAGGCGACAACAAAATAATAGATTTTGAATGAAAAAGTTGTCTACGGTAATACTCATATTTCAACCGAAAATTACAAGTTTATCCCTGATGTCAAAAATTTAGTCATAATTTAAATGACCTATAGCGTCAATATTTAAATATCAATAACGAAGATTTACACAGTTTTACAACTTTCCTGGTAGTGTCCAATTTCAGGAAAGATCGGCTCTTGACGATATCAAATATTAACAGTCCATACACGTATCAATAGTCCACCAATGCTGGTGTGGAATCCAAAGTAATCCATCCTTGATGGTGCCGAATCGAATAGTCAACGTTCTCTTCAGTGCCGCTATATGTATAGCGTCTCGTTGCCGAGGGAGATCTAATGGTGGGAGAAGTAGAAACTAGCCTGTGACGTCACGTTAGTAAGCCGCTGCCATCGCTTGGACACGTAGAACATTTCTCTTCCCGCTCTCTGATTGGTCATCGCGTCTCCATCAAGATTACCCCAAGTTTGTTGTCAGGGATCTTTTTAACTGGAGTCGCTGATGACGCAGGTGGTCAGGCGATGATTTGGTGATTGGTTTCACTCTCCACAAGAGGGCAGTTAAGTCCGAGTCCACGTCTTGAAAATTGTCCCGGTAGTCACCCATCAGACACTCGTGACCAGGCAGACCGGAACATCAGCTGTTGAGACACCACGGCAGATTTGCCCCACTCGTCGAATTAGGACGTGTTGAAGTTAGGCCAGGCTTGAAGGCTGTGCTAGCCAGAAGATTCAGAGGGTAGGTACATGAACAGTTTCTATTGAAAAGAGTTGATTGTGAATTATAATGTTTGTGTATAGCTTGAAATTACATGGAACTAGAATAGAGAAGAGTTCTATTCCAGGAGGTATAAGTTAATGTCGACGTACTTCGGGGTGGGTAGTATGAATCGAAAGAAAATGTATACTTGTAGGTTAACATAAGGTGGGGTGGGGCTGCTTTATTTTAACGTACTAAACTAGTACCGTTACAAGTTGATCAACCATGTTAGTTCTGGGGAAGATAGTCATTGGGGAACGAACTATCTACTGGCATTCATCGCTGCAATGATTGCTATTGTAGCTCCTCTATCAGCAAAAGTTATTGCGGCTACCTGTCTCTTACACTACCGTCCGATGACTTGTTACATGACATTCAGCCCAGCTTAATCTACAGTGTATACTCTTCCTGCTGGAAATTTGTGTTCATCGTAAGAATTTTGCAGAATCTGAAAAAATGTATTAATATTTTCCCTTATTAAATCCTAGGGTTTTTGTGAAGGAAGTACCAAATGGCCTTAGAAGAGAAAAAACATCGTTCTGTCTTTGCAGAAAAAGAAAGATTCACCCAAGCTCGTCCTGCAATGGCTCTTTTGAATAGATGGTTTCGTCCATTTTTGTGGCTTGTTGGTAATCCATCTGCCTCAATTCATTACGAGTGAATCCGCAAAATAGATTTTGCCATTAGCAATAGGTATTTCACTCATTCCTTTTCAAGTTCATCTCCTAAACTGTTTTTCGTCCTAATTTAGTCACAGCTGTTTTATCTGGAGGAAGGTGTTTATTAATCAAAGGTTTGTAGTGTAGTATGGGGTACTGGAAATAGTTTTGAAGCTTTCAACGTACAATTTTTTTTCTCTCCCTCAATGCAATAATAAATATCCTTCCTCATTTCTTCAATCCACTGCTTCATTTTTTTACGTGGTACATATGTTAACTTGTTTCTTGGCATTCTGAATAAGGTACGGGCTTTCTATGTTTTCTTCAAGCTGTAAGAAATATTGGTCTAAATACGGGCCGGTAGCCGATATTTTGAACAAAAAATTAGCCCATATTACCGATATTATGGCGTGGGCGGTTAAGAGTCTACGGCACTTTGTTATTAAGACAACAAAATTAAAACTCCATAGGGGTTGTAAGCCTAACATATAAAAAGTTCATACACTAAGTCTAATATCTGAAGTAAAAAAATAATTTGTGTTACGGAATTAAATAGACTTACCCTTTAAAGATTTAAAACACACACACAAAAAGAACGTCTTGTCTAGCGTAAGCTTCCACATATGTTTATCGATTTTTCTGCTCTACCATAGTCACTAGTCTGGTACTAAACTTCCAAATAGTTTATGCCAGGTTTCAGCACCAAATGGAGCTGAAACTTTGCCAGCCCATATTTCCACCTTCTCCCCTACTGCTTTATACATGAATGTTTTGATAAAATTGGAAAATTTATAAATAATATGTCGGTGCTTTGACATTGTTCTCAGAATATTTCTATGCGTTTCAGCCACCATTATTAGTACTGAAATATTAAGTTCTCCACTATAAAGCTTATAGACATATTCGCAGTTAAGTATGTCAGAAGATCGCCTGAACGCATTGGACTTTTTATTCCATAATCAATACTTGCATTAACAATTATTAGTGTATATGACGATGGCATAGCTGCCTTGGCTAAATAAATAACTGGTACAACACAATTATTATGCATACATTCTGATATAGCGTATTATAGATTGAATACATAAACATAGTTTATTAGTCATTACCAGCATTTTTTTTAGAAACAAACAAACAAACATACTTATATTTCATGAAAAACACTTCCCCAATACTAATTTGAACAAAAATTTTAGAGCATTTTTTTTTTAAATTTCATTTAAATGATAGTTGTAATTTTCATCTAATTCATCTTAATTATAATGCAGGTTCAAATTTTCAAATATTAGCTATCAGTAAACTACCACTAAATACATTCCTCTCCGATAAAACAGGTAGGCCCAATCAGTTTTTATTTATTATATAAAACAAAATCAAGGTATCTATTTTAAATAAAATTGTGACTGCCATTTTCTAAAATTTTCAACTTTAAAAAACTAGTCATTATTGAACTCTCCTTGCATGACGAAAATAAATGTAGGTTGATCGAAAACAACGTAGTTAGTAAGATATTTGGTCCATAAAAGGATGAAGCTACTGGGGAGTGGAAGAGGTTACATAATGATTAGTTACATGTTCTATGCTTATCACAAGACATTTTCAGGTTAATAAGTATCGTAGATTACGGTGGGCAGGACATGCAGCGTAAATGGGAAAATGTATAGCCTTGTTCAGAGTACTGACTGGCAAACCCAATGGGAGAATACCATTTGGAAGACCTAGATGCAGATGAGAGGGTAACATTAGAATGTATCTGAAAAAGATAGGGTGTAATGAGGTGGACTGGATAGAATTAGCTCAAGACATAGTAAGGTGGCGTAATTTTATAAGTGTGACAATGAACCCTTGAATTCCTAATGCCATAGAGTAATGCCATTAAGTAAGTACTGAACTAACCTTAAATCATGTTTTTCCTAAAAAAACAAACAACCATGAAGTGCATTCTTTAATTAAATATGTCAATAAAAGAGCAATGAATCATGGTGGCAAACACGGTAAACTGGTTCTTGCGTGAAAATCATTCGTGTTTATAACTTATCCTACTTTAATGTTGTTCTGCGTAGAAGAAAGAGTTGGAGAGGAAACTGGAGAGATGGCGCCAGAAGGAGGAGGAGAGGATCAGATGCCAGATGGACAAGTGCCACAAGATCAAGGAAGGGGCCAGAGAGGCTATGGCGGACCTCTTCAACAAGAGGCACAGAGACGGCGAGTACTGCAGCTGATAGACGGCGGAGAGGCGTGATCTTTTACAAAGGGATATCCCAAATTATTTTATCATCAAAGACTATATTATTTTCCTTTGCAAATCAAAATAGGAACAAGGACTCACTCAAATAAAATCTGAATAACTAGTAATCATGTTTGTCAATCAAAGATGAAATTCATTGAAAGATAAATAAAAATAGATAGCATGAATATAAATCCGTTAAAGTGGAGGGGATTAATTGAAGGCTATCCCCCACTCTGAACACAAAGGGACGTCCAGCAAGGGAGTAGATAACTGTATTGTACCCTGTGGCTTGGTCATTACTGTAGACACACAACGTAACACTTCGGGATGGTAATAGCCTCAATGGGCGTTGAGAAATGTCACGTATACTTATTACAGACCTCCCAACAGGTTTTGTATCCAGTACATTTCACGTACGCACAGTACAGACCTCCCAACAGGTTTTGTATCCAGTACATTTCACGTATGCACAGTACAAACTTCCCAGCAGGTTTTGTATCCAGTACATTTCACGTATGCACAGTACAGACCTCCCAACAGGTTTTGTATTCAATACATTTCACGTATGCGCAATACAGACCTCCCAACAGGTTTTGTATCCAATACATTTCACGTATGCACAATACAGACCTCCCAACAGGTTTTGTATCCAGTAAATTTCACGTATGTGCAGTACAGACCTCCCAACAGGTTTTGTGTCCAGTAAATTTCACGTATGCACAGTACAGACCTCCCAACAGGTTTTGTATTCAATACATTTCACGTATGCGCAGTACAGACCTCCCAACAGGTTTTGTATCCAATACATTTCACGTATGCACAATACAGACCTCCCAACAGGCTTTGTATCCAATACATTTCACGTATGCACAGTACAGACCTCCCAACATGTTTTGTGTCAAATATTGTTTGCATTATTGTGCAATGTTCCATTTTGAGTTTAACATGAGTGAGAGCGGATAACCCGAACGGGTAGTAAGACGCGGTGCTAAATATTATTTTTATTATTATTATTATTATTATTATTATTATTATTATTATTAACATGAGTGAGTCCAGAATATGTTCCCATTGTATGGAAAAATTTCTCTCTCTACCAATGTCTGTAAATGCTGTAACTCATCGGTGGTCACAATCGTTTAACGTGCTGTATTTCAGATGATTACAAAACCACGCACACGAGACTTTTGGCTCGGATATCATAAATAGTTCTCAATAAAATCTGATTGGGAATATAAATGTAGGTGAAGTACGAGGTATTTGGAGCTCACCATAAGTACGAGTTCATCCACTATTTTTATTATTATTATTAATGGCATTTACAGGCACGTCGACACAAATAAGCCACTAGAAACTGCTTGTTTATAAAGCTTGTGGTCTTTTTTTTTAAAGAATGTTTGAAAGTGAGGGTCACTTGAAAAGGACGATCATCTTGAAAGTGAGAATCTCTTGAAAGTGACCTCCAAATAAACGTGTTAGTCACTTGAAAATTACGAGCAACTGAACGTGATGATAGTTTCAAAGTGAGGAAGAATTTAAAAAATTGACGATGTTGTGAAAAATGAGGATCATATTTTGTTGTTGCAGCTCGAGATGTGGATGAACAGAGTAGAGTTATCTTAGAAGAAGCTATGAGACTGGTAAGTTATATCTCTTGATCAAAATAAAGACACCCGATTCGGTGGCCGCATGGTCTCAGGCACTACTCTCGCAGTTGGCTAGGCTACCGACTACGAGGAGACCAAGATTTGAATCTCGGTCGGGTGTACTGATGGGTTTTATTCCAAAAGATTTTCCTTTCTCCCTTCACGCAAATGCCTAAAACCATTAGCATAATTAGTACACAGGCGTATAGCCCGAATGGGTAGTAAGACGCGTTGCTTAAATTATATATATATATATATATATAATTTAAGCAACGCGTCTTACTACCCATTCGGGCTATACNTATATATATATATATATATATATAGCGAGAGAGATAGAGAAAGAGAGAGAGAAGCGTTTAGATAAGTTTAACTTGGATGAACGAAGGTTTCGATTGTAATCCAAAGTATATTTTGTTTGGACACTTCGACTTGAATTTATCCCACAGTTCCAACAAAATCTCTATCTTTTAGACAGTTTACAAAAAAATAAAGGTAAATCAGTATTCCTATAAAATAAAAACATTTGGCTTTTGTGTTGTGTTGTTTCACAAGTGACGTCACCAGTAATATTTACAAACCTATTCCGACTTTCTAAATTGTTTAAATAGAAACGTTCGTCGTTTGACACACATACACACACATCCATATATAAAATAATATTAATAATAGTGATAAAGATAAAAAAAAAGTGAAATGTCCATAATAAAAAATAAACGTACCATTTTAAATGATAAGGGTGCTCCTTAAATAATCATATTAATAATAATAGTGTAGAATATTATAGATTTTGATAGCAAAGATAGATTTTTTCTCTTAAAGGTCCTTTCTATAAACATTGGACTGTATATATGTTGTGCGTTCCAGAGGGCGGAGGAGCTGGCCCACCGTGTGCAGGTGATTAAAGAGATCAAGGCCCTCCAAGGTCTGCACGCCCTCCGACTGAGGGAGATGGACCCCACTTACACCCCTGGATTTGGACTCATGTGCGAGATGTCGCTAGCGGAGGTGAACACACATCCTGAAATGATTATAGCCTGCATGACTGATATTCACAGTCCCTTGAGATCTCGCCAGGGAATCAATGACACATACAGAGATTCACTTAGAGGGGGAGGAAGGGCATAAACTATTTTATATGTACCTTTTTATCAATTAAATATTTTAGCGGCGATTTTAATGAGTATAAGGGAACATTTTTCAATATCAAGTCGCAAGTCTAACTTATGCCTCAATCAACTCAAATATAGTGCTCTTTTTTTTCTGAAGCTTCGCGTAATTTATTTTCATTAATTTACTAACATTGTTTGAGATCTTGGGGTATGGGGGGAAATGCCCCTCTCTCCCTTCTCTCTAACATCATGACTGCACTCCTTTAGGTAAGTGAGTTGCTAGTCGTGTGGTAGTCCTGTCAATATATTCATAGTAAATCTAGTCATCAATGCTGTCTCGAATTCATCAGAATATTATATAGTGACGTTTTATCAGGAAGATCCTATATGACAGAAAACATAATAGATCTACTTTAACGTGCTCATACGTCAAGTCATGAAGGGAAACTCTTAGCAGACGTGGGGTTCTGGGCACACTTCGTTTACGGGGCCCCCAGTTATCTGACAAACTCTTCCTGCCCCAAAAAATAATAATTAAAAAACTCAATTTTTGTTTTATGTTAGTACAGTAGTTTCCACCTACTGAGTATATCAATTCTTATCAGTATAAGATATCTGGAAATGCTCTTTAAAGTTAAATACGTGTAATAATCATTAATGCTAGAAACCATGTTTATATATACAGAATGTTCGGAAACTCATGGCCCAAACTGCACACATAGCTTGTTTTAACCAAAAGTAATATAAAATCCTTATACACTTACATCCGGCAAACTATGCTAATACCATTAAACTGTGGTTAAAGTTTCGGCGCACAGCGCCGGGAGAGCAGAACTGTTTAAGCCTGCGTGTACAACAAGTTGCATAGCAGCTAGGTGCGTGGCACTGCACATGTAATAATAGCAATCACTTTCTATTATGTAGGGCCGTTAATGATTACCCTCAGAACGTATTCACATTTCTAGATGGAATGGTGTGCTATTTACTACTAATTGTGGTATATTCTGCTGCCGTGCTCGAAGATGTCGAAGTGTGTAGTGCCACGCGCCTAACTCCTATGCAACCTGTTATACACAAATGTCTGAAGAGCTTTGCTCTCTCGGCACTGTACGTCGAAATTTTGAACACAATTTAATAGTATTAGCATAGTTTGTCGGATGTAAGTGTATAGGGATTTTATATTATTTTTGGTTCAAATAAAATATGTGTACAGTTTGGGCCATGAGTTTCCGAACACTATGTTTAGGGGTTTATTTCATCCCAACTCTTCAATCAATTTTCTTCACCAACAAATTTGATCAAATAAAGGTACAAAGAACAGCTGTGGCAAGCTTTAATTAAATCTGTTAACGGATTCGAAAGTTATCGTGAGACATATCCACCACAGACAGAAGACAAATGCAAATAGGTGTTGTTAAAACGAAAAACTCGCTCCAACTGTTCAATTAATGATTCTGTTTTAATTTGTTTTTAACACTCTGATAATATTTACTAGCATGCGTATACATGGAGCCTAGGCCCTACTACACTATCGCGTAAGCAAAAAATTCCCCACCCCCAACTTGATTTTTCCCCTGTGTCAACTAAACAAGCGTGAGGCTCTTCAAATCGTGGGCCCGCACCATTTGTATACCCGGCCCTGAGGTCATGTGTCGTGAAAATGTCACTTTTTATAGATATTATCAATATATATAAAATTACACTCGTAAAATATCAATGTTGACAATGAATATATATATATTATTTACTAAATGTTCCTTCCTATGAAAATTGGACTGTATTTGTGTGACAACACCGGAAACATATTTACTGTAGATCTGTATTCCGTTCGGTCACACTTATCTGTCACATCTCACAAATATAAAGACAAATGTTGGCAGGATATGCAGCACTAATTGAAGAATCTAGAACCTTGTTCAGCATACTGACGGGCAAACCCAATGGGAAGTGACCATTGGGAAGACTTTGACACCGATGGGAGGATAGCATTAGAATGTATCTGAAAGAGATAGGGTGTAATGAGGTTCCACGGAATGTGTATTTGTCCCAAAATACTGTTGCCAAGAAACGTTTCTGTGTACGCGACCGATAGGCACGTTTCAATTAATTACACACGACCCAGTCTTATTGTAAAATCAGGATTAAGTCCCACCATCTATTGACAGATCTATAAGAAAAGAAAATAACTAATAGCAACCTATTCCGGTGTTGTGGTTACGTGACCCACGGTGTCTATAAAGCCAAATACTTGATTGCTCATGGCGAGGAAGGACGAGGTTTGGATCTCCTGTTGTGAATTGAGAGTAGTAGTCTTACCATATGATTCTCTCATCTACTCCCCGTGCTAATGTGGGTGCAATTCCTCTGCCTACCCTCCACATCCCTACACCATAGGCTAATCCACTAATTAACCCTTGTGTTAAAACAAATAAATTAAAAGAGTAAATTGTTGACAGAAAAATACATCAATGCTTTTGGAGTATTTTTTTTTTTACTAAATAGAAAGAAAGCAAACTGCTTTTAATGACAGTAAATTGGATATTAAAATTTGCTCTGAAATGTTTTAACTACTACGACTTAACTAGACTATTATTTGGTGGGGTTTTTTTTCTACACTTATGACGGACGTATCTTGTGTGTGCTAGCTGTCGGAGCGACTGGCGCTCCTAAAAGAGGAGATGAAAGAGGATCTGGAGGCACGCAGGAAAGAGATCAGAGACCAGAAGACGAGACAACAGCAATCTCTAAAAGACCTACAACATTTTGTTTGTGAGCAAAGGACACACCTAGCAAGGTAATTGTCCCTGAAAGACCTGTTACACTTCGTGGTCCAATAGAGAACGTTCCTAGCAAGGTAACTGTCCCTGAAAGACCTGAAACACCCCCTGATGTCTTTTTTTCTTGGTATATATATTTTATTATTTAGTTTTGTTTTTATATTTAATTACAAATGTTTAATTTGGTTAAAAATTGCATACGGGTCTACACAAAATGAAAATAATGTTTGTCTAAATATAGGTATTAAAATTTAACCTACCTAATTTACATTTCTCAATAAGTAGATTTTTTAACGTTATTACGTGTAAAAATATAAAATTATCTTAAGGAGATTGGTACATGTCAAAAATCTGTCATGGACCGAATTGATTAACAAATAAGTAAATTTGATAAAAATGACCCCTTTCAAGAACCCTTTTCTTTCCTAAAATATTGAAATAGATCTCCATTGGTAACAAACACTTCCGTAGAGTTGATGCCTTTATAAAGGTAGGATTTATGTCACTCCTCAGTATAGATACAGTCATGTGATTTAGAAATATGTACCCTTTGTTTACTCTATAAAGTAACAAGCTAGCCCTGCATTGTTCCACCATGGTATAGCTTATATTATAAGATAGGGACATAGTCTTAACAGTCAAGGCGTGACTGCCACCTTTCAGGATGGATGTAATTTATTTGAGTCAAGTTTATACTTATTTTTTAACTATTACATTTTTAAAAGCTACCCTATATCTCGAAAGTGGCGTGCTGGGAAGGGTGTCATTTCACACACAAGCAAGGGTTCCAAGTTACGGTTTCACTATCACAAGCCATTCACGAGTTCTGTTATATCATCTAACAGCTTCGCGTTAACAAATAGGGAGGAGCTGGTTTAGATCTTAGCTTGGAACACTAGACGTGTTTTTTCACTAATTGTTTTTAAACTCTATTAACATAGATATTTGGAATGCCAGGCCTCCACAGTGGTTCGGATTCCACGTTAAACTGTAAGTCCTCCATTTCATCTCACAATCACCCTACCATTACACATTAGCCTAAGTGCGTATAACTCGAACGGGTAGTAAGACGCGGTGCTAATAATAATAATAATAATAATAATAATAACATAGAGATTAATGATATATTATTAATTAACATTGCAGGGTGTGACTTAATAAAGGTATAATTATATTTCATAATATCCAATACAACTACCCGCATCTGTGGGCATCATCTCATCTGGTTTGGTTTGGTTTGCTAGTAACGAGGTGGTCAGGGTTTGAATCCCAGCCGAATTTACTGACGGAGGTTTATTCTAGGTGTTTCCACAAATTCTCTTCATAAAAGCGGTGACATTTCCTTTATACACTATCTTTATCTACCCTTTCACATTTGTGTAATTAAATGGGGATAGCCCAGATGGGTAGTTAAAAAACTAAAAACATGTTTCTGAATTATTAAAAATGATTGTGAGCCCGCATATGTTTAAAAAAATCAGCGTTTTTGAGCCTTCAGAACAAGTTTAATAAAACTTAACTTCACTAGAATCAAGTTTTATCTGTAAGGGGAAATTAAATCAAGCCCTATCACTTAGTTACTATGGATGTATTTAGCGTGCTTTTTTTTTAACCAAACAATTATATCAGTAAACGACTTACAAGCTAACTCAGCTCTTAGAGAGTCTCCTCACCCAGTTTAACTTTCGTCGATCCTAAT
This sequence comes from Timema californicum, assembly GCA_902141385.1. Taxonomy (NCBI): domain Eukaryota; kingdom Metazoa; phylum Arthropoda; class Insecta; order Phasmatodea; family Timematidae; genus Timema; species Timema californicum. The sequence continues at coordinate 42,738 of CABFOW010000058.1, forward strand.
TTCACCAATAACCGTATCAATTTTTCGACTGTGCCGGGAATTCAACTCGAGTCCTTTAGTTCCCACTCACACAATCTGGTGTTATAGGAAGAAGGCTGAGACACCTGAGAAGACCGAAATACCTCGTTCAAAGGAACTGGAAGACTTAAAGAGAGAGCTCGAGGAGAAACGGAAGCAGAGAAGAATACTGATGGGATTTTGACTTTGGAACAAGATGTAGATTGTAATTGTTTAGCAATGGCGATGTTTGTGTCAAATAGTTGTATCTGTTGATAAATTATTTGTTGCTGACGATTATATGGACAGTATTAAAATGTTTTGAAAATTTGCATACCACTTCAATAGACTATTGGACTATTTCTACAGTATAAAATTGGTTAACCCCTTTCACTAGTTTCAATATCTGAATCAATTTTTCCTGATATATTTTCCACTCTAGAGATAACTATTTTATTAACAAGAAAATATTTTTAAAAATTGGATTTTACTCAGCTTTACTTTTTGATAGTAATTCATTTATATATTATTAATATTTTGCTAGTTTATGGCATATATATGGCAGGTTAGTCATAATATTAACCAACCTGACAAATCCTAACCTTTTATGATAAATACATGTATTTTTAGGGTTTTTTTTGTAAAAAAAATTATTATATTTCTGTCATAAAAGTGGATAAAGGGAGAGTGGACTGTGTTAATTCAATTTTATTAAATTAATCATAAAATGTCTACGTACGATTTGCCACGGTTGAAAACGAACTTTTACAGATAGATTTTAACCATGTCCAAGGTTTTACCTTTTAACTAATTAATTATAATTATTACTTGAGAACACCAGTTTAATTGGGAATTTCCTTTATCTCAAAATATTGGAGCAACTCGACTCTCAGTAAGAAACGTGGACACGGCCCTAATATGTGTGGCAATACCTATTAAATGAGCATGTTGAAAGAAGCTGGCGTAATTTTTATTTGGTAAAGTTTTTTATAATCTACTAATATTAATACGAAACAACAAACAAAACTATAAAAAAAAATATCTCTATATTATAATCTGCAATTTCGCTTTGGATTTGACAGTGGAATTTCTATTTGCTTTTGAATTGCAAATAACACTTCGATGAATTAAAATTATTAAATGTATCACGTATTTATTTTTACAGTAGAGTGCGCCACCATTGTGCTACCACTGTTGGTTCACAGAAAACTAACAGTGCAATGGTGCAAATAAGAATTTACTTTTGTTGGCTTAATTCGTTTGCATTTAATAAAGTAAGTCATTTAATGGGTTGATCAATATTCCATCAAATATAATAAATTATTAAGTAATATAAGTGCCGATTACGTGTCAATGTATTATAACGGCTTAGTGCTAAAACTGAAAAACTGACGTAAAGAGGGGAGCCTAAGTTTTTTTTTTGTCCCGGGCCTCACATTTTCTTAAAACGGCCCTGACTACATAATATTATTCCACAATACTGTCCAGAACAGTAACAGGAAAATGCATTTTGCTAACTACAACATGTGAATATAAAGCTTTTTTTTACCACTGCTTATTACAATTTCTCTGTTAACTTTCAGTTCATCAATAAAATATATTTAAATTTACTTAGTTTGCTACCCTCCACCCCCCCCTCCCCTCCGAAAATTGTGTTCAGATTATCCGTAATATCGGACTTCGGGGTTGGGTTAATCGGGTTTTACAATATTTGAATTAGATTTTTATAAGCGTTAAAAGGTGCCAATTGCTATAATTATAAAATATTTAAAGTTTCGGATGTTTTTAATAAAAATGGCATGCTTCGTCTATGCCAAATTTCAGCTCTCCAAGACTCAATTTGTACGTTTCGTCCATCATTTTGGAACCACCATCTTGAGTTTCTCAAGTTTATGATTTTTTTCATAAAGATGGCATGCTAAAGAGCATCTGTACATAATTTTCGCTCTTTAGGGTTTCGGGAAGTGGAAGAAAGAGCCCTGAAAGGACACTCAGATACCGCATGGGTTGTATCTACAGTCAACTCTGGTTGTAGTGAACATTCGGCTACAGTGAACCTAATTCATTGGTTCCAACCCACATATATTTCAATGCGTGTTAAAAAATGAGTTTATAACTAACCCTCAACTTCGGTTTTAGTGAACAGAAAAATTGAAACTTTCATTAAGAAATATCATTTTAGCATCATAATTCTTTAAAAACACAAATTTTTGGTTGTTTAAACTTGAAGACACCGAATCTCTACAGGAGTTCTTGTTTAGGTATCATAAAGCTTGACTGAAAGTACGGAATGTGGAGGGAAAGTTTGAGCTTACACAGTCACTGCACTCATTGACCTGGCTTGCGTTTCAATATCTTTGTCTGCGGCAAGTAAAGGAAGACAGTCTTCTAAGTTGTAAAGAAGACAGGAGTTACAAGACAGTGAATGACAGTCTGTGGCCATTTAGTTATTGTTTTCACTAATCCTTTTCTTCGAGAGGGTATATGAAACTCAAAAATATTAGACTTTTATACTCAATTTAGCTTTTCGAATGCATGGACTGTGGACTCAATTGTGGAAAAAGCACAAACTCTATAGAAGGATCTGGAAAAAATATTAATTAAAACAGTACACAGTAAACAACAGTATAAGGCTTTATTATTGGTTAAAACAATGTCAAAATTAATATACAAGTACAATTCAGGGGGCTGTGTTACCATAAATAAAAAACACGTCAGATAGTTTCTATAATTACTTTAACTAGGAAGGACCTCTTTTTGTCAACAGATGAGCTCTTTAGTTTTTTTAGCTATATGCAGTTTTTTGCCTAACTCATAAGGGAACAGCGTAATTAGGTATGTATGTAAGAACCTTGTTTAACAACTGTACAAGTTATTAAAATAATTTTAACGTGATCTGCAGCTAACACTTTTGATAGATATAATCAATAATCTTACCCATAAAATAACACTATAAATATAGTAAAATGCTATCGATGTTGAACGCAAAAACGTTTGTTTTTTCTAAAAGTTTCTTCCTACCAAAATTCTAAGAAAGGCTTGGGGCAATAACATGCTTTGATACAACAACAGTATAGCAATTATTAAAGTTAGCATTATTTAGTTGTGTTCCTAATCTTCTTTAGGCCTACATATAGCAACAAGATTGTTTGTTATGATGAAAGTTAAATGTTTGTGTCAAATTAGGAAAAAAATATAATTATATTGGCTTATTAATCATATATTACTAGTTCCGGTGACCACATGTTCTAAGGCGTCACTCTCGCAGTGGACTATACTGCCGATGATGGGGAGATCCAGCTTTGAATCTCGGCCAGGTGTACTTAGAGTGGTTTTCTACTCTCCCTTCACACAAATCCGGGTATACTTCCTCTAAATATAAACTTACTCTTTCCTAAAACCATCAACGTAATCTTATCTTCCACCACTGAGCTCTGAATAAGGTTTTCCACACGCGTCTTCACAATATCTCTTTTTTTTCTTCTTCTTCTTTCATTACCTACGATGATGTATTTGTAGAGTTGACAACGAATCCATGGGTGCCAAGAAAGGTGTCATTTATTACGAAATTCTAGCACTTGTTTAGACACGAAAAATTCTCATTTTTTCCTTGTAGATGAAAGTGAAATAGGTATAGAAATAAATCAAAATGTATTGATTAGTTTTAGCTAGATTTAACCAGATCATATAAGATATCGTTGAAAAATAGTAACAAAAAAATTCTGGTGTTCATAGTTACAAGAGGGAAAAAAATGCAGATACAGATGCACAAAAAAGTGTCTATGTTTGAAAAAATTGTTTTCTGGCTTTAGTATATTATACAATGTATATGTTCTTGGTAACATTAATTATTATGCCTTTAAAATATTTGAGAACTGAAATTTGGTATGGACGTTATGTTTATGAAAAAAAATCTTAAACTTGAAGAATCCAAAATGTACCTACATATAGTCAACTCTGGTTATAATGAACCTCTACGGACTCAAGATATTTTGTTCACTTTTTCCAAAGTTCACTAAAACAGATTTTTTTTTAAATCTGAAAGTAGTAGGTTAGTGACAAACAAAATAAGAGTTTAAATACAATCACTCTTTATTGAAATATATTAATTAATCTTAAAAATAATCCGTTATATTATATAGTTTGTTATTAAAATTGGAGGGGGGGGGGTTTGAACCCTCCCTCGTTACGGCCTTGACTAATACTCTAGGAGTAAAGTGGAAGGTGAGAAAACAAAGTCGTGGTTTGTGAAACCGTTACAAGGTGAAAATGATTTTCCTCTCAGCGGTACAACATGCATGATCATAGCCAACTTATATCTCTCGTTCATCGTAAGGTTGCTGTCATGTATCACTTCGCGTAGGGTTCCATTCACACGGGACTTCTTTCCATACATAATTAAGTAGATAATCTTGTACTGAAACTATGACGTTAACTATCACAAAATAACGCTGTGGCAGTTATCAAACCCTCATCGGCGGGCACGTGGACCAAACATATATCTTATCTAGTCCAGTTTGACGGTGATGGGTAGGTCAGGGTTCGAATCACAGCCGTATGTAATGAGAGAGGTTTTTACTAAATTATTTCCCACTCTAGCCTAATTCAAAAGTGGGTACATTTCTATCTATATTATCTGGCTCTTTAGTAAAATAAAATGCGCATAGCCTGAACGGTTAGTAAGATCCGGTGAGGGAATAAAAAGGGTCAGTTTTACATTTTATGTCATTGTTGATCTTCACAAAATTTTGTTAGGGAGGACAGTATCTTATATCTTCAATAGTTACCGAACCAAAACTAATTTGATATAATATCCATACGTTAAGTCATGTGGTATGCAGCTGTTGCCTTTGATATATATATATATATGTAACACTAATAATAGTTATAAAGTAAAATGTTATCATTGTCAATATTGACAGCAAAAATAAATGCCTTAAAAAAAAAGAAGATATTTTCAATAAAACTTTCAGAACAAAATAGTTTTATTTTGCAGCCCGAAGCAAAGCTGCCCCCCCCC